>OZ030009.1:32105771-32165771 GCA_964023405.1 Apodemus agrarius
ACAGAGTCATAGTACACAGCCCAGGTTAAACTGGAATTTATAGCCTCCTGTCCAGGCCTTCAGAGTTTTAGGATTATAGGCCTGTACTGCCATAGTAGCACATAAATCTGTCAATGTAAAAAAAAATATTGATGGTAGTGGTGGTGTGTGCACGTGACCTAGGTTTTTTCCTCTTGCCTTTTCCTGGTTTCAGGGTATTGGACTCAGGCCACCAGCCTACCTGCTCAGCCATCTTGAGGACCCTACACTTTTTTCTTAGTAGCTGGCATGTGCTTCCTCCCATCCTTCCCTCTCCTGTGTGTCTTTTGTCTGAGCATCCTCATCCTTCATGTTGCTGTGGTTCTTTTAGACCCTGCCTCCCAGTTTCTATCGAGCACTTTCTCTGTGTCTCTTCTATCTTCAAAGTTTATAGCTCCGTTTACTATGGAGGACTGCATTGTAGTGAGAATTCTGTAGTGAGAAATAGTATGGGAATGTGTTTTTGTTTTAATTCCAGACATGGGATATGGGGCTGCTTCAGACTGCCCACAGGAGCTGATTATGATTTGCCTCGTCCTCTAGCAGGGCTGTGATCTCACCAGCTGCAGAAAGTTTCTGAAATAGTGTGGCATTTGGAATTCTAGGGACTTTTCAGAGGGTATAGAAAAGCTAGGGGACCCAAGATGTGAAGTGGTTGTTTGTTGGTTGTTGTTGGTCTCAGTTTGTTAAATAGTCATGTGCAAAGAAATGAGAAGAAATTAGATCAAACTCACCCCCCTCCAGAACTCAATGCTCCTAATCAGCAGGAAGTTGTCTAACTATAATGCCACACCTTTCTCTTCTATCCTTTTTTTCTCTCTATCTAGTGTTAGGGGGTTAGGAGAGTGGAAGAAAAAGGATGGGAAAAAGAAGAACCCACGAAGTAGCCAAGGTCTGGCTACATAGCATAAAACTACAAGTGAGTTTTCTAAAGCCCAAATTGCCTTACCTCATCCTTCCTTCTTGACATAAAATAGAAAGCTAAAATCATATCTTAATTATGATAACCTTCAACAGACATAGAATCTTTCAAATGGCTCTGTGGATAAAAGTCACCAAAGCTAACAACCTGAGTTGATCCCCTAGGCCCATGTGGTAGAAAGAGAGAACCAACTCCTACAAGTTGTCCTTGGCATACAAGAATCATGGCACACACACACACACACACACACACACACACACACACACACCCCAAATAAAGACACATTTATCTCCCAAATATTTTTTGAGTGTCCTTTAAACACTAGCCCCAGAAAGTTTAGTGTCAAAGCCAACTCTGTTCAAAAATAATTCTCATGTATTCAGCTTTGCAATACACAAATTCACCCTAACCAGAAGGTATGTGTCACACATGTTCAATCCCAGCACTTGGGAGGCAGAGGCAGGCAGAGTTCTCTGATCTAGAACAGTCTGGTCTACAGAGTGAGTTCAAGGACAACCAGGACTGCATAACAGAGTGAAACCCTGTCTTGGGGCAATGGGGGTAGGAAGGAATGGGGGAAGGCAGTGAAAGAGAGAGAGGGAAAGATAGAGACAGAGACAGAGAAAGAGGAAGAAAGGAAGAAAGACCATGAAAGAAAATTAAGAAATTAAGGGAAACCTCCAACAGCACTTTCTCCTTAAAGAGAAAGATCCTTTCTAGTAATCTGCTTTCAGGAATTCTGGCTTCTTGCCCAGTGATTAATCATGCACATGACAAATCTGGGGGAGATGTAAACTTAAGGAAACTACATTTTAATACCATTCTGAAAGCATCTTGCAAACGTGGGATCAATACACATTGCTGTGAAATGATCACTAGAGACTGATGTAGCAGGGCCACAGTATGGGTCTGGAGGGAGTCTTCAGAGACCACCCAGTGCATCCTCCTCCAGAGATCTATCTAGTTCAGATGTCTTGCCCAAGGTCTTGCCAGAAGCAAAGGCAGAGCAAGTTACAGAACTGAGTCTCAACCTTCGGCCACACCTCCCCTTCCTCATGGCCCTTGTGAGGTTCTTTCATAAAAGCCACAGAAGTATCAGAGGGTAGACCAGTTGTTTCCATCCTCCCACGGGACTAGTGATAACGAAACTGTCCCTGAGTTCCAGGAAAGGACACTAGGGAGAAAGCAAGGCATATTGCAGCAGAGAGATGGATAATCTTGGCGGTATCCCACCCACCTTTGCAAGAAGCCACTTACTTGCTCTGACTGAGTTCTCCACTCAGTTGCCACCGGAAGCTCCTCTGTGCTGGGAGCTCCTCCCCATGCCCCATTGTGTACGAAGCTTCAACCAATTCACTGGTTTATTTGGGGAAGCACAGTGTATGCTTCTCAGTGGAATGCTCAGCCCTGCTGTGAGCAGGAAGACCCCAGGCTCTATAGCTCCCCAGAAAGGCCTTACCCAGGGCAATAACAGCCTCACATATCGTCATATTGGACTGAGCACATACATGTGCACACGTCAAAAAGCACCCAGGGCACATGTTCTTTAGTCATCTTAATCAGTAACCAATTTTAGTGCCTTTAGAATCACCTTTAATGTATTCCATGAATTTACTGGGATATCTACCTGCAGAAGGTACACAAGTATGCTGTATGCTGCAGAAATGGAGCCGAGTGGTATCACGGCACATACATTCTATGTATAGTCAGATATCTGAGTGCCACAAGACCCAGCTCTGGAATCGTGATCAGGTGTATGTTTGGGGGGTGTAAAGCTGTCATGGAGAGGGGCATTCTGGTGATTCTCACAGAGTCAAAGTAGGAAAACATGGATTGCAGCTCTAGAGCTGTGGTCTCAGCCCAAGCCTCTTGAGCAAAGAGAATTCTCCCCCAAGCTCTGCCACTGTCAGGGCTTAGGGAGAAGATGTTAGTGGGATGAAGGAGGATGTCACAGACGGTTGTCAGAGGAATAGGAAGTTCTCCTTTGGGGACAAACACCTTGACTTTGCTGAGGCATAAACGTAACAGCGGGGAGCCATTATTTCCGTGACAGAGCTTTGTTCCCTTGACACTGTCTCTTAATTATCTGCAAGAGAATGCGTTTGTCAAGTTTCCTGAGTGGGTAACACTAAAGCTGTATTTCTGCACAGTCTTGTGATTCTGAAGACAGAAGCATCTCTGCAATCAAGGGAGGAATGCAGGCAGACTCAAATGCTCGCCTTAGCAGCTGCTGGCTGTGTGTGGGACCTGACCGACCCAGTACTGGTGGTGTCAAGTACTGGTACTTATGAACTGGCTGGTCAAATTGGGCCACCTGACTGGGATGGAGTTCTGGGGCTACATGGCTTCATATGCTAAGGCAGGATTCCTAGGATATCTTGGCACAAGTGTTCTAAATATTGGAAAGACACCGGAATTAATGTGTCTCCAGCTACCTCCTTAAGCAAGGGAAACAATTATGGACTATCTGACTCCAAATCAACTCCTCTGCTAATTAGCAGGACATCAAAGTCCCAGACCCTTGAGCCTCATCTCTCTCCCGAATATAAGTTCCTTCCTAATCAATCGTGAGGATTTTCTATGCCTGTCATCAAAGTTGCTTTTCTCATGATCCCCGGGGACCATCCATCTGTCTTGAGGCACTGGGCTTGCATGACCTCACCTTTGTATAACCTCTGCTCCTTTGGGAACTCCATTAAGCATCTTGGATCCTTTTCTTCGGCCAGAGGAGTTCCTTCATGGCCTGGCCTCCACGGTATTTCAGTCTCCACTTAGAGACCATTGAGGTTTGGAATGAAAACAACACAGTGACAATCCACACAGTGTTCCAGAAAGTTCACGTTGGGTATACAGGCTGAGTGTCCTGACATGGCCCTCTTCACGGTAGCTGGCAGCCAAGGGCACAACCTGAAGGGAATTCAGGTTGAATGATAGAGAGGAGAAAAGCAGTCTTCAGAAGAGATCAGAAGGGACGACGGCAGAAACGTGTATCTCCCCTACATCTGTGCCCAGGGAGAGCCTTGTAAGGCACCAGGAAACTGGCTGTAGCCGACGGCCCAGCACACTTCTTCATGCCTTCCCGTGATATATACTTGAATAGTTAGTTCCCTTACACTCAGGCTTGGGGCCTCTGACAAGATTTGCTTTGTCCCGATGGATGGAGTGGCTCGCGGTCCCTTATCCACAGGTGGCAGTCTGTGAGGCTTCTGCGGGGGTTCTTAGCTCCTGTCTCGCTCTTGGTGCCCTTGTATACAGTCCCTCTCCTTTGGTATTTTATTCCTCTAGAAACCTCCTGGGGCAAGTCTAGTCAGTGGTACAGAGAACCTACCCGCTGTCTGCTGGCGCATGCAGTGCGCATGTGTAGAGGGAATCTGCTCTCGAGAACCACAGTCTCGGTGGATGGGAACAGATTCACCGGCTGGGGTGAGCTTGGACTCAGACAGCTAAGAATGACAGTTCATGAACCCTAACCTGACGAGGTCCTGGGTACTCAGTGGACGTTACCTGGGTTGAACTTAACATCTGAGTCGGCAGGCAGATAATGGAGACGGCCACTCTGGTGCTGGTAGGCCTTCTCCAATCAACTGAAGGCTCGAAGCAGAACGCAGAAGCCAAGGGGAACGCCTGGAGCCTGCCGGCTTGAGGCGGAACCTCTTCCCATCTCACTCCTGACACGCCCGTGTCTTTGGACATTGGAATGACACAGCTTTGCTCGGTCTCCTGCATGCTTACTACTGACCTTAGAGCTTCTTAGCCTACATAACTGCACGACCAATTTCTTATCATAAATATTGTTATGTGTATGATTTTTTTAAATGATAAATTTAAGTTGATACACGCGTACATCTTATTGGTGCCTTTGGTCTCTAGGGAACCCTGGAGCCCTCATAAGTGGCACTCATGGCTCAGGGCAAGCCCTCTGTCCTTCTGTCCTTCTGTCCCTCTGTCCCTCTGTAGCAATACATTGCTTTCTTCCCTTCCCCAAGGTAGCTGACGCAGTCCGGAAGGAAGGACTTTTGCACCTTGCAGACTCATTTGTTTTAATTGCAAGTAGCAGTGACCCCCCAAACCCCCCACCCCCCGCCCCAGCATAGGCACTGGTGCCACACACTGGCATTCTTCCTCGGTCTCCTCGGTGGTGGGAGCACGGCTGTCACTCTGGGAAAACAGTTCCAATGCAGTTCCTGGGCTGTGGCGGGAAGAGGGAGGAAATCGAGGTTTGATTTATGGTGCACACAGCCCATTCTTCTTCTCCTTGCCTCCTACAGACCAGAGTCCAAAACAAATGAACAGCCTCACCCGTTCCTGAGTTCTAATGGCACTAATTCTGTGACTGTGGTGTCCCAACTCTGTGACTACTTCCATTCTGGCTGGTGTTACATTGCATCACTATTTTCATTTGTTTTCACTATTATCAGCTTTTAGCAATGAAATGGAGTTAAAATTATTACAGTTTGTAACATGCTTTTTGTACTAATAATTCAAGTACTTTTGAGTAGGAGCTAAGAGCATTAATTTGTCAATCACCGCGGCTTTGTATCTGGTCCCGTTTTAAATAGACTAAACAAAAGAAATGAACACTATACATTTCCCCAAGGGATAGAACTTGTAAACATCCAGATATGTTAGGCTTTCATGAAATTATAAGCTGTAATTCCAAGGTATATTGCACAAATAATAGGGTGTTTCAAAATCAGCGCAGCTGACACACAAAAGCTTCAACTGTGGCTCAGCTAATAACACGGGGCAGCCATCTGTGCGGCTTCCGCTAACCTAGTCAGGAGCCAAGGTAAAGAGTGGGGAGAAATGCAGATGGTTTCCAAGGTTGAGCTGAGGGTCCCCAAGAAGTCAGGAGTCAGAGGGCTCTTGCATCAACAGGAACAAAGCTCTCTAAGCATTAGGGGGGGGGGGAAGGCCACAAAATGGGATAGCCCACACCACCACCAGGAATGCCACATTAATTCACACAGGAATGTTTACCACAAAGAGAAATAAATAAGCAAATAAATACAAAAGCAAGCTCCAGACATAAATATAGTGTTTAGGTCTGCATGTAAATGGAGAAAATGGAGACGGTCTTGCCAATAGACATGGTTTAAAAGAAATATCACCTTAAAGCACATCTACCGCTTGGTCAGATTAGCACACTGCCCGCCCTCCAGGGGGAGGAACCTTTCAGTCAGCTAGCAGTGTAACTGGGTCTCCTGGTAGTCCTGAAAACAATTGAGTTCTCCTAAGTAGGTTAAGCACCGATGCTGGAAATCTTGTGTATTTTTGTTTCTTAAACCTTGTGGTCCCTTGCCCCTGTAAGAGAAATCTGTAACTCAGCCTCACTGGCGAGGATCGAGGTCACGGATAGGGCCACGCCCCTCCCCCTCGACGCCTCCAGTGGGCTTGTTCTGCCCCCAAATTGTATAGAGAAAGGACACAACAGCGGGACAGCATGGCGAAAGTCTACATTTCAGGTTTTCTGTCTTATTTGTCTGTGCTGGAGCACGTGCACAACAAACGCACACACACACACGCGCACACACACACACACATACACACACACACACACACACACACACACACACACATACGCACGCACGCACCCATTCCCACGCACGCTTGTGGAGGCCAGTGACAGCCTCCACTATTATTCCTCGGGCACTGTCTAGTTTTTGAGACAGAGGCTCTCACTAGGGCTCACCAATTAGGCTGGCTGGCTAGCTAGAGAGCCCAGGGGTCCCCTGTCTTTATCTTCCCAGTGAGGGGATTAGGTCACCTGGCCTGGCTTTTTTGGGGTGGGGCTCAGAGGCAGGCCTGCCTGCTTAACCATCAAACACTTGACCAGCCAACCCATCTCCAGTCCCTTGTCTTCTAATTGTTTTAAAACCAGTTTTTCCAGAGTTCTGAGGGGGGGGGGGCAAACCAGAATATTAAACTTGGTCTCTAAAATGAAACCCTTCCCAGAACAGCCAGGCACTGCTATATTGCTGTGTTTCTCTCCCACCTCACAAGACTGTGATTTTGAGAGTCTCAGAGTTCTGACTAGAATCTATTTTGTCATTAGTGGGAGGCTGTAGTGCACCTGTTCACTAAATCAGGACAGGGTTTTGAGTTCCGATTGTCTTGAGCAGAGGAGACCCTGGACATTGACCAACTGGCTAATCCCTGCGACTCGGAGCGCCCTCCACGCGCCCTGCCCCCAACCCTAACCTCTGGGGCTGCTCAAAAAATAGCTTTTGACTGTGGCCTTTAACAATATGATAATTTATTTAAAACAGATACAGTCCTGAAAGTGACCCACTTAAAATTATTAAAGAGATACTGTGTTTATTTTTGCTGTCCATAAAACAGAAAATGGTTTATGAATATGCAAACCGATCTGATGTAATTAGCATGATTGGCTCCTACTGCACTCTGGTTTATGTGGTTAGAAGAGTAGATGCAGGAACTAATGAGGTCATGTTAATGCGCCTGTGAAGAGAGCTTCCGCTGTCAGAGCCGCGCAGGCAGATGTCTTGGAGAATCTTTGCTTTTCTACAAAAATCACTGGAAGTGGGCTCTTGTGGGGCGAGCTCCTGCCTGTGTGCTGGGAAACCACCAAATCGGGAGCCACTTTGCCTCCTACATGCGAGGAGTCCAGAGGAGAAATAAAGACCGGTGTCCACTCAGCAAATGATTAATGCCGTATTTAATTATCTAGAAAGTCTTCAACAAGTGCGAATAACTGGGACTCCTCTGTCAGCCGGCACATGCCGCACGGTCCCATTAGACAAGCTAACGTCCTATCCCTGGGCCCTTCTTAATTAAAATAAGAGGCAAAAATGTTAATTGTGTGCCGACCACCTCTGGGGATTAATCTGCCCTGATCATTGGGCCCTGCAAACCAGGAGAGCAGTTTGCTCACCCAGAGCAGAAAGGCGTCTCTCCTGAGGGCTGCCACCCCCTCGGTGCGTTCAGGGCCCTGCTGGGGGAGGGGGCAGGAAGGGCACAGACAAGGAGCGGGCGGGATGCTTTTTAATCAGAATGCTCGAAGGCATGTCGCAGAAAGCTTCTTAGATATTGAACGGGATGCAGAGAACGCCGTGGAGCCTTCCTTCTGCCGCATAAACATACGAACTTGAAAACCCTATTTTCAATTTCTGCCGGCTCCTCTATTGCTCTAAAAATACACTTCACCTCTGTGCACTCCCTCCGCCGAGACACACACACACACACACACACACACACACACACACACACACATTTTGTAACAGAAACAAAGAACATCTTGAGAGCTCTCTCAAATGTTAAAAGGGGGGGCAGTCAACAGAGAAGAGATGAGGCCTTGGTGCTAAGGAATGACCACCAATCGCTCTGTGGAAGGCCCTGAGGGTAGCAGCTGGGTGGCAGCCCTCAGGGGAGATGCCTTTCAGCTCTGGAAGAGCAAGCTGCTGTCTTGGTTTGCTGGGGGCCCAGTGATCAGGGAACCACAGGAAGGAGACTGACTTTACTCATTCCAAAGATAGTTAAAGTAAAAGATGTTGGTGATCCATCCGCACTTTGTTCTGAGATTTCTAGAGTGGCCAGGGCCCTAGCTGTTTTCCACCAAGGAGGAAGGGAACCCGGATGGTCAGTTTCTTCTCTCCCAACCCAGTGTCATTGAAGAGGAGGCTGGGAGAGGGACGGTCGACCTCCCAGAGAGTCTGGATTCTGCCTCCCAGGTTAGCTCTTACCTTCCCTCATTTGAACTCTATGTGACCTTGACAGGATGGCAGGCCAGCCCGAACCCCCAACTCAGCCCAGGAAGCAGCAGGCCAGGGAAGTTAGCCGAACAAGTCTCTCACTCTGTATTCTGGGTAGAACCCATAAAGTCCACTCCCTCACTAGGCTGCAAAGGGAATTAGAGACCAGGCAGCAGTGACCATGGTAGGAAGGCACACAGCAGCCCATGTGTGTATAACAAGAAAACATTTCCACCTGTCCATACCTTTTGGCTGTGTGCCATGTCCCCGACTTGTCTGTCCCCACCCCCACCCTCCATCTCTCACTCCCCCATCCTACCCACGGTCTCTTCTTAGCCTGTACCCGGCAGCAGCCTTGGTCCATTCTGGTTAACCTCTCCATTCCTGGGGTTTAAACAGAAGCATCTGAGGGCTTCTTTATTTCTTTAGTTTTCAGTTTTTTGAGACAGGGTCTCTTTGCGTCACCCTGCCTGCCCTAGAACTCACTCTGCAGATCAGGCTGGTCTTGAACTCACAGAGATCCACCATCTTCTGCCTCGCCAAGTGCTGGGACTAAAGGCCAGTGCCACCACCGCCCCCAGCTGCTGACACCTCTGTGGGCTCTACGGAGTGGGAACGTGTATCCCCATTACACAGAGGAGGAAACCAAGGCAGGGAGAAAGTCAATGGCGTGTCCACAGTCAAGAACTGGCGGAAGGCAGAGGCAGGGCCTGCCTCTGTTAAAGGCCCAAGGTTCTTTCACTTTAGTGTCTCAGGACATGGGGTAAAAGAGAGAGACTGGTGGTGCTTCCATCCTGAGAGACCTTATTTAAAGGAAAGAATAACAGTCAAGGCCTTAGAGATGGCCCAGTGGCTAAAGCACTTGCTTCCAAGACTGGTGACATGGGTTTAACCCCCGGGATATGGGATCCTGCTTACACACACACACACACACACACACACACACACACACACACACTCTCTCTCTCTCTCTAAGTAAGTAAATAAATGCAATTTTTGGAAGAATGACATTTAATCAAAGAGATTTTAATATCCCTAAAAACTGGTTGGAGTGAGATGATGGAAAATGCTAGTCTAGGAAAAGTGATTAATAAGCAAAGTAGAAAGTGGATTTTTTTTTTTTTTTGGTGGTTTTTCGAGACAGGGTCTCTCTGTATAGCCCTGGCTGTCCTGGAACTCACTCTGTAGACCAGGCTGGCCTCGAACTCAGAAATCCACCTGCCTCTGCCTCCCAAGTGCTGGGATTAAAGGCGTGCACCACCACCACCTGGCAAAAGTGGATCTTCTTGATCCCTGTTTCCCAGTTCATAGGACCCTCACACACCTCGTCCCGGCCATGGGGATTCCCACCACCCAAGTGGCACAGTCCTACTCCTTACAGTGACTCCGTCCAGAGTGCTGAGATTACAGGCATGCGCCACCACCGCCCAGCTAAGACTGCCTTTTTGACTGCGTGTTCTGTGTTCTTCTGCAGCAGCGATATGAGGGGATACCTAGAGCCTTCGCCAGTCCTGGATACAAAGATGCTATTCCAAATGACGGTTGGATGTCATTAAGAGAATAAGCATGGCAAATTCTTGAAAGAGCGTGGCTCTCTTCTTAGGGACACAATTCAACCAGAAACAAACACGGATAGCTAACCCAGTTTAGCAAAACTTTGGCTACCACTGAGTGCTAGGCTCTGTACAGGTGAAATCAGACACATGCGCGCAGCAAGCCAGACACAGCCTCAAATGCTTAGAAGGCAGGCACCCCCAGAGACATTTCAGATGTTGGGATCAGGGCACGGAACCTGGAAACATGACAAAGGCTATGGCTAAAGTGTGGCCTGGAGTTCCACAGGGGGATGTAGAAGGAAAAGATGGCCCCAGAGAAGGGAACAATAGAAGTGAGTCATACAACATAGAATTTGCTCTCTCTCTCTCTCTCTCTCTCTGAAGTTCAGGCTCTTCATTAGGGTGGTAAAATGACTGGATTTAAGAGTCTAGAAAGAAAATGTCTCAGCCAGTTCAGGAAAATGTCCAAGGTGTTTCCAATGCAGCATGAAATCTGCTCTGTTCATGGTCCTGGAGACAAGAGGCATAGCAGGCTACATTCTGTGGGCTACCGCTTGTCCAGTCCCCTTCCTCTCTGGCTGTCAGGCAATAGCCTACTGTCAGATATTAGCTCGGTGTCACCAGTTTGGTTCACTGAGACTGGTGAAGCAACATTGGCTCGGCTCTGTTACAACACAGGACTGTCATGATCTGTCACTGTCTGTCTCCTCTACCAGACCATGGAGTCCTGGGCTTCTGGCCTGGGATAGTTCCTAGCTCTACCACTAGGAACCGAGGCAGGGCTAACACATAGCTGATAGTGTCACTGGCCATGTGCTCTAAGGATGGGAGGAGATGGGATGAGCCCAGGGAGACCCAGGTGGGTGACTCCTACACTGGTACCTGTAGGAGATAAGGTTTAAAGAACTCATATGAAAAGATAGGGCATAAAGAGAGAAGTCAGACTCTCTGAATCTGGAAAGACAGCTTGGTACTTCAGTATTTTGCTCATTATTCCTGAACATCCTTTTATAATGCTGCAGTTGGCAAGGCTTGATCTTGCCTGCCCTAATCCTGGCAAAGTAGCTCCTTCAGCCTGCAGCGCTGGTGAGGAATCGTTGGGTCCGGAAGCTGCATGGGGGGGGGGTGCAGGCATAATGTTCTGCAGGCTTGCTGGGGAGCTCTGTTGCCAGCCGAAGACACCCCTTAGCGTCTCTTTGTAGAGCCTAAGAAGATTCCTGCTTCAGAGTCAGTGAGCAGGGTCCCCACTGTTCATGAACTAAGTCATTAGGTTCCCCACAGAAATTATTTTAAAGAGGTGTGCTTCGTAGCTTAGCATCTGTCATGGTCTGGATTCCACCCCCAACATAGCAGCAACAACAAAACCCAGCTGAATCATTGCAAATATATTTAAAGGGATAGTCTTTTTTTTGTTTGTTTGTTTCGTTTTGGTTTGATTTTGTTTCTTGTTTTCAATAATTAGCTCTTCGATACCAGAAGCCCAGTAGCATCCCAGAAAGCAAGCCTTTCCTCATTCAATGAGACTCACAGCAGAGCAGATTCACACAAGGGCTAACACTTCCTTCTTCTCTCACCATCTCTAAGACCTTGGGCTAGCCCATCCATTTACAATTTTGATTGAATGTAATACCATGGGCTGGTCTGATGGTTTATATATGCTTGGCCTAGGGAGTGGCACTATTAGGAGGTATGGCCTTGTTGAAGTAGGTGTGTCACTGTGGGCATGGGCTTAAACCCTCATCCTAGCTGCCTGGAAGTGAGTATTCTGCTGGCAGCCTTCAGATGAAGATGTAGAACTCCCAGTTCCTCCTGTAACATGCCTGCCTGGATGTTGTCATGTTTCCTCCTTGATAATAATGGACTGAACCTTTGAACCTGTAAGCCAGTTAAATGTTATCCTTATAAGAGTTGCCTTGGTCATGGTATCTGTTCACAGCACTAAAGCCCAAACTAAGACAGCTGGACATTCAGCTCAGTTGGTAGAATACCTATAATATATACTAGTTTGGATCTCTATTGCTGCTTAAAGCAGGAGGATCAGAAGTTCAAGGTCATCTTCAGCTGTATAGTGAGTTTGAGGACAGCTTGGGATACATGAGATCCCGTCTCAAAAATAGAAACAAAACTCAGACCATCCAGAACTCACATATTGTCATCTTAGAGGGAACCAGCTGTGTTACACCCGGAATGTGATGGCCGTGAAGACAGTTGCTGGTATAGAGGCTGCAGTGGGAGGCCTGTGGTGACCACAGCTCCTATTGAACCCCAGAGAGTAGTCCACAACCAGGTGAGCAGTCTGGAGTAGGGGACCCCACACTCCTCCTCTCTGGTGCCTCTCAATCTTCCCTTCTCTCCAGTGCTGACTGTGTATACAAGATAAGAAGACTACAGTCTTCCAAAGGCTATTTGAGCGAGTGAGATCATCATTTCCATCTATACTCTCTGCACAGGGACATAACCATGCACTACAGCAATGGCTCTCAACCTGTGGGTCTAGACTCTCTGGAGATCAAATGACCTTTCCACAGGCATTGCCTAAGACCATAGGAAAACATAGATGTTTACATTACGATTCAAAACAGAAGCAAAATTGCAAGTATGAAGTAGCATTGAAAATAACTTTATGGTTGGGGGGTCACCACAACATGAAAAACTATATTAAAGGGTCTCAGGCAGCATTGGGAAGGTTGAGAACCATTGTTCCACAGTGTGCCACATACTAGGAAGAGCAGTACCGGAAAGTCAGCCCTTCAGACCCTCTGGGGACTCCGTGTGTGTGTGTGTGTGTGTGTGTGTGTGTGTGTGTGTGTGTGTCTTCCTTCCTCCTCTCCTCTTTTTCTCAAATTCAATAATCTTTATATTCTATTGGTTTTAGCTTCAGGCATAGACTCCATAATTTCTCTGTCTGCAAAGATTTTTGGTATCTGTGGTGGTTTGAATGAAGGTGGCCCCTATAGGCTCATATGTTTGAGTACTTGGTCCCAGTTAGTGGAACTATTTGGAAAGGATTAGAAAGTGTGGACTTTTGGGAGGGGGTGGTGGGCTTTGAGATTTCCAAAGGCGGTACCATATCCAGTTTCTTTCTTTTTTCCCCCTTCTTCCCTCCCTCCTTTCCTTCCTCCTTTTCTGCATTTCCCCCTCTCTCTCTGTCTCCTACTTTCAGACCAAGATGTAAGGTCTCAGCTGTTCCCACCACCATGCCCTTTGATCCACTGTCATGGTCTCTAAGTCTCTGAAACTGTAAACCCCGAAGCAAACACATTTTAAATATATTGCCTTGGTTATGGTGTCTTGTCACAGCAACAGAAAAATAAGACAGGACCCATCATCTGAAGGCAGGGTATGAAAGATGGAGCCAAGGGCTGAGCGAGGCTTTCTCATTCTGACAGTGTAGTTCAGCTTGCTCTTTGCTTACAATCTGTCCAACCTTTTGATGCACAAAATTCATAATGTCTTCATTACATTTATGACTTCATGTTGGGCCACATTTTCGGCTAGCTCCAGCTACATGCATTCATGGTCTGAGGGTGTTGCTTGCCTGGAAGGAGAGATAATTAGAAGACAAGGGAAGAAGGAGGAGGGGGGAGGAGGAGGAGGAGGAGGAGGAGGAGGAGGAGGAGGAGAAGAAGAAGAAGAAGAAGAAGAAGAAGAAGAGTGTTCTGGTGTCACTGACATGTCCTCAAAGGTCAAGGGAGAGACCCACTTTGCTGCATTAGATATGGACAGAAAAGTATCCACAGACGTGAGACACATCTGGTCAACACCCATTGATCTCTCATGATCCTGTTACCTGCACATCTTCCCAGACCATGGAGATCTTCCATGTCTTGTTTCTTCTCTTTCTTCCAACTATCTGTGAGGCACATATAATCACTTATACTCATGTGGGGACGGGAGTCTAGAAAGGCTATCAGGAGGGATAAGATAGGACCCCAGGTCATCTGACTCCTGGCCAATACTCTTTCTCTTGTGACAGGCACAAGTGTTTGATCATTGAATCACCCAATCAAACACATATAAGTAAGTTAGGAATAATTTACAGTCTGATGGCAGTGACTTTGCACTGAGGAAGAGAAGAGCTGGAGGTAGACTAAAGAATTAAGATCTAAATCCAGTTAGTCCAGGGCCGGAGTAAATGGCCACACACAACCAGTCTTAAGTATTTAAGTTACAAGTTGCCCTTAACATCTGGAGTAATCCATTTAGAAGCAACTTGGAACTCACTGTCTTATGTAGTGGGGAGGCAGAGCTTTGTAATTCATTATTCTAATTAGCCAAAATGAAAAATAGAATCAAGAAAAATGAACAAGATATTAAATAATGCCATCTTCTTCAGTGCTGATATACATCCACATGGTTGAGATGATGTTGTGAGATAATAACTTGTAAAACAATTTGGAATATTCTGAGAACATCGTTAACCTTTGAGGTTGACAACTGGTCAGGTAGCTATGCCTTTTAGTATACTGTTTTTCCGATGTCCTAATCCAGAGTCTAATGACCCAGGAAAACATCTCAGATATTCTCAACTCCTTCATCTCACAACCTGATACATGCCAGGTCCTAGGTTTGGTGCTGGGAATACAGTGTCCTTAAGTGCCCTCTGGAAGCCCTGCAAAACCCCAAGAGTACATTAAGAAAGAGATTCCCAAGCTAGAAAGTCTAAAAATGCAAAAACAACCACATTCTAAGAATGAGGTGCTTCAGTCTAACTGTGGAGTCGACAGCCGAGTGTCCCTACGCTGGCTAGGGCAAGGAACAGACTCTTCACCATTCCTGAATAGTACTGAAAGACTTCTGGACTTAAGTCCCGCCTCTCTATACCATCCAGATAAACAAACATATGTGCCTCAAGGCTCATGGGTAAATAATATTGTGAATATAAAATTCTTAGCACAGTCCTGGCATGTATGTGTAATATATATGCCCCAGACTGTGAGTATTAAATCAAGTAATAAGTCAGTGAAATTTGGTAGACAAAGAATCTAAATTGGTCGCTACGGAAACCTCTTCAATCTTATTCATGCGCAAGCCCTGATTCCAAACGCTAGATGGTGTGTCACACTGACCTGACATCGAAATTCCCTGTATTTAGAGTAGGATTCCAGTTCCTGGGAAGAGATTTCCTGGAAGAGGTCAGCCGAGAGCCAATGCTGCAAGCAAAGCCACCTGACAAGTTTGGTTGTAGACCACGGACCTCAGCAAGGAGAGAGCCAAAGACTGCCATTATATGCTCAATCTGAGAGTCCAAAGGTCCCCTGGGAGCTTCTGAGTGGGGTAGAATATGGGACATCTGTTAATTTCTGAGAGCAGTGAAAAAATGTTATGGCTTAGAACCATAAAAATAAATAAGCAAATAAGCAAATAGATAGATAGATAGATAGATAGATAGATAGATAGATAGATAGATACGCAAATAAGCATGCAAACAAGCAAGCACGTTCTTACTGCTTTGGAAACCTGAAGTCTGAAATCATGGTGTGGCCAGGACCACATGGCTTACAAGGCTCTATGAGAGAGTTTTTGCTCATCTCTTCCAGTTGCAAGAAGACCCGAGCTTGAGGTTGTGACACTCAGCTCTTCACTTTCTCCTCCTGTGGCCTCTACTTCTCTTCCTGTGATGTATGTCTCCTTCCTATGCTGTTGAGGTTTTTATTCTTGACAGTTTCATACAGGTATGTAATGTCCTATGATCACGGTCCTTCTGCCCCATTGCTCTCCCATGCTCTTCCACTCCCAACCCTCTTCTTTCCCACTGGTCCCCCTCCAACGTCCATGTCTCTTTTCTGATATTGTGCTAAAGTGTAGCTGCAGTGCGTTCATGAGTGCAATGGGAACGTCATATCCAGAACACAGCATTTCATAGCACTCTGTCTTCTGGCTCGTTCTGCCCCTCTTACACTATGTTTCCTGGTGGTGGTATAAATATCCTGTGTAGGGCTAAGCACTCAAAAGTCATGTAGTCTTAGCATTTTGGGGAGCTATATTAACTATCACCGGCTGCAAAAAGAAGTTTCTCTGACCAAGATTGAACACAGTGCTAATTGGTATGGACACAAATATTTAGATGCTAGCTTGACTACATATCTATTTAGAAAAACATCAATAGTAGTTATTCTTTTGGGTCTGTGACCTCCCCCAGCCATAGCCTTCTGACCAGTTCTACAGTACTGGGCTGCAGGGGGTGGTTCTGATGTTCTAATTGGGAATGTATGTTGAAGGTCCTATTCCCCAATTGGTTCTTGGTTGATCAACAAAGATGCTAGCAGCTAATGGCTCAGCAGAAGAGGCAGGATTTCCAGATTCCCTGCAGGCAGGCTAGCAGAGCAGGAGAAGAGAAAAGATTCGCCATGCTTCAGGGGGAGAAAGAGACATCAGCCACATGAGAGGTCAGGCAGAGTGGCCATTGGCAAAACCTACACTCTACACTAGGCACATGTTCCTTTCTGTGGAACAGGCCTATTATCAAATCAGAAAATGGTTGGTTACCCCACCTGCACCCCAACAGTCAGCCACTATTGCACATGTGGGCATAACTTGCTTGACAGGTCAGTATTGTTGTATGCAGGGTCTTCAGATGGATAAGATCAGTGGTGGGCTTTCTTCCCCAGCAGCTTAAATAGAATCTTCTAGCATTATAAACACTAGCTGGCATCTGCCTTGGGTTCTTGTCATTGGCTTAGGGTCTACCAAGAAAAAAAAAATGATCTCATCTCAAGATCCTTAATTACAACTTCAGAGACCATCTTTTTTCCCCCTTCAATTAAAGTCATATTCAGATTCGGATGTTGATATATTTAGGGGAGAAGTACCATTTAACCATTCCCAGAAGTTTGAATGGCAAAATCCCACTTTCTGAGATTTCTGTTCACTGATGGCTGCTCACTCCAATGTTACACCAGGACTGATAGCCACAGAGACACAGGCAAAGCCATGCTGCTTTGTAGCTCTGCATTCTGGGGACTTTCCTTTGTCCCTTGTGTCCAGCCTTTTACAAGAAGGAGGATTTAATTATAGAAAAGTGAGTTTCTCCCTTGTAGCCATAAGGTCTCTGGCTATTCCATACCAAACTACACAAGCCTCATGCCTCTGTACACATTCCAGACGTTTCCAGAAGCCACGAGAAGGTATCTTTATTTCTTCCAGAGCCTTTCTCACACCAGAAGGGCAGATGAGGGTCTCATTACTTGTATGGATGAGAAAGATACATAATTCTAGAAATATTAATTCAAGCCAAAGCTTCATGCTTTTCTTTTTTATGTACAAATTATGCAACATAATTGTTTTACAATGATTAATATTATTTCTGGGCCCTAACAAACACCATTTACAATGCAAATCTCCTCAGGGCTCCAGGAAGGTACTGTAATCAGGGCAAGTGTGATGGCTTCCAGGATGGAGGGAGGCCGTGACAGAGCCGGTGTGAAGCGGTCGGTGCCCAGGCATGAGCCTGAACCTTTCCCAGGGAGCCCAGGAGTCACCGTGGCTTCTCCACAGCGTCCGGTGAGGCTTCGGGAGGACTCTTGGGGCCAGTTGAACATGTGTCTCTGAGTTCAGTGACAGTGTCATCGACACCACGCTCTTTCCAGAGGCCTCTCTTCAAAGTCACATGCTTTCGCTCCTAACCAAGAGAAAGGCACATGACTAGGTGGTGGGAAGACGGGAACTCGGAAAATAACAACATGGGAAAATGTGTCAAAAGTACCCATCTGTTCTAATCCATCCCATCATTAATAACAGCACCTCCCCCTACCCAGAGATGGAAAGCGGGAGCTCCCCGCTGGGCTGTACCCTCCCCCCCATCTCTGGGTGTCATCTCCACCAGTCACTCCTGCGGTCGATCCGTGCTTTGCTGTCCTTGGATCCCACAGACGTGTGATTAGCACACACTTTGCACTGCACACCCATTCTCAGTCCCTCCTAGTTCTCCCCAGTCAGAAGCCCTCTGTGCTCTGTCACCATGGTGTCCATGTAGCTGCTGTAGCGCGCTCGTGTGCACACACACACACACACACACACACACACACACAGAATCACCTCACTCCACAGGCACACAATAGGTACAGAAGCATTTTTCGGGAATGCCTGTCCCTCCCGGGTCAGGAATCTTCCCTCTTGCTTCACTCCCACAGTTCTCATGCCCTGTGCTAGACGAGTGTGTAATTCAGTCTGTGTGAAGTTTGGGAGAGAGATTGTACTCTGACATATATACTACCTAATAATTCATTACGGCAATAATGTCACTGTAGCGTTAGAACTGGTTTCCTTAGTAACACTTTAAAGTATATAAGAAAATATTTGTGGGTAGTAAAATGTTCCCATTTGAATATTCTCTGTTGTAATGGCGGGGACTGAACCCAGGGCTTTGCTCATGAAAGATTAGTCACCTACCATGGCGCTGCCTCCCCAGATTTTTCATATACAAAAATGTTTAACTCACCAACTTGCCCAGATTGGTCTTGAATGCACTCTATAGTACAGAGGGGCTTCCTTCCAATTTTATGCTCCTCCTGCCTCAGCTTATGTTTTTAATTTTTATTTTCCATGAATCTATTTGCTTATTTTAGTGTGTGTACTGTATTTGTATGTGTGTGTGTGGGGGCACCTATGCCATGGTACTTGTGTAGAGGTCAAAGGTCAACTTGCAGGCACTCTCTCCTTGCACTGTATAGGTCCTGGGCATTGAACTCAGGTCAGTAGGTTTGGCAGCAAGCACTTTTACCGCTGAGCCATCCCACCAGCCCCCATTTGAATTCTGAATACATCTTCATATGAGGTAAGGAAGTGCAAGTCTAAAAATAACAGAGTCAGCAATCAATTAACGTATCCAGTCATTCCGCGGAAAATTAAAGTATGAAAATTCTACACTTGCCATAAATAGGTTGTGATGCCAGACTCTCGTCTGACCATGCTGGTCAGTTCGATTTTAAAGAATCGCTTGGAAATGGTTTCCTGTTGAACACTCAGCAATGCGTGGGAATGGCTCACCTGGGCATCCTGAAACGAAGAGAACTTATTCTTAAGGGTCCGATAATCAAAAATATATTACTCTCCTTGTGCCTGAATCTAGCAGCCTAGACTTCCCGATCATAATTTTTTAGGGCGATGGCTTTCCAACTGGACTGAGCACCAACATCCCCTGAGGGCTTGTTAGAGCTGTGAGGATGATGCTGGAGCCCCTCCCTCTGACATCTGGACTCAGACGACGGCCCGGAACCCGGGAGCCTGCTTTCACTTGGCTCTGAGGGCTGCACTTTGAAAGCCGTGTTCTTGGGACACCCTCAGAAGGGTGAGTCTGCCTCACAAGCCTGAGCAATGACATGGGGATTCTCTCTTCACTTCTTACAATGCTTATAAAACTTACTTAGAAAGTTAAGCACAAGACCCATTGTACTGGAAAAAGGAACGGAGTGAGCAGACCTGCTTTCTAGAGGCTAAACCAGGGCTTGGGCCCAGCCACAGCCCAGCGTCATGGTTTCGGTCCTGTTGGTAGAAGCCACAGGCCTCCCTGTTTGCCAAGTCTGTGCTCTGTCAGGTAGCCGGTCCCCAGTCCACAGGACTGTCCTTTTCAGCCTGTACCTCGCCAGTGTTAAACAGGACACAGATGGGGGAATCTTGGTCAAGGTGGACCAGGTCCATTCATTTCTCTGCTAAGGTCAGTCAATAGAAGCTGGATTTTGCTAAATGTATTCACACAGTCGACAGCGACAGGAAAAAGCTTAAATCGCAGTCCTCACCCTTTGGCTCCTGATATGGTAATCAGGTCTCCAGGTAGACAGTCTGCTTGGAAAGTGCAAAGTGCCCAGGGCTGGAGCCCGGTGTCTTGCTTCTGGTCCTGCGTTTTCTCATCCCTGACCTTGGGCTCCCTCTCCTCTCCACAAGGGTCCCAGCTGTGTTCTCTGAGAACCGATCCCCCCTCCAGTTCTGCAAAAGTCAACCTTACTAGCTCACTTTTTAATTTCTTTTCCTTTCTTTTTCCCTATCAAATCACTTTCAATTTGAGGTAAAGGAATCCCCAAATTACTGTTTTGTATCTTACAGAGAATCACTACCCACAGCTAATTTCTCAACTTCAGCTTCCCTCCTCCGGAAGCTTGCTGTGTCCACATTTCAATTAATTGCCTATTGGCACACGCCCGACTCCAAATATTTGTGCAGTTCCTGAGAAAGCCTCGTTCAGCTAAGTACCTGATCGCGTCAACCTGCTCTCCGGTTCCAACATCTCAGAATATCCAAGCGAGGAAATATGCAAATGCCAAAGTCACCCGGAGAGAATTCATCAGGGGAGGCAGTCACTGGAGGCAGGGAGAGAGGCTCAGATGAAAGATATTATTGCTCACTGGAGACAGGGAAATTGGGGCGGGGGAAGGGACGAAACAGAATCTGAAGACTGGAAAACACAGTCTCACAGCACAGGATGCTGTTTCCTCAGAGGAGGACTCAGATCTGCTAAGTTTTACATAGGTGATGGAGAACCCTGCAGGGATACAGGACTGGGGGTTAGGAACAAACAATAAAGGGTGTCTTAGAAAGGTACCCCAAGTCTACACCAAATAAATTCATCCTTCGTTCTTGCCAGTGACACACTGTGCTGTGTGTTGTAACACAGAGGAAGAGTTGGGACTCACAGTAACAAAGAGGGCATCATAAAGGTTACAAACGTAGGGTCTGGAGTGCTGGGAAATACACTAACGCAGTCCAACTAGTGACAAGGTGGTAAGAAATGTGGTCCCCACGCTATATTTTTCTTTGCTGCCCAAGTTTTCTGCAATTAATAAAGATGGTCTTCCTGTTCTTCAGGTTAAATGCTATTTAAAAAAAAAAAAGACTATGTTTTGTTTCTGCTTTTAAGAACTGTTTTGAAGGTAGCTTGCAGTCCTTAAAAGGCTGCTGGTAAAATGTGAACCTCTTTCTTAAAAGAAGGTGGCCATCCGCCCACCGTTAGACAGCTGACCTGCCACTTTGATTGACATCGTATAAAGCAAGGGCATCCGTGACCATAGCGCTGAACTAGACACAGGGAGGGAGGCAGCAGATCGGAGAAAGCGGGGCCGGGTAAGTTTTTGTTGAACGAACGGTTTGCTTTGCCAAGGCTTGGAACAGGGCAAACCCTGACAATGCTGTCCTGTGGGAGTCACGGCAGAGAACAAAGCAAACAGATCTGAACACTAGCCTGAACATGTGAGAGAATGAAGCGCTGGGTGGGGTGGGGGGAGGGTCTACCTTGGGGTGGTTATTGCTCCCATGAAACACCATGACCAAAAGCAACTTGAGGAGGAAAGGGTTTGTTTGGCTTACACGTTTCTACACACTTGTCCATCACTAAAGTCACTGAAGGAAGTCAGGGCAGGAGCTCACGTAGGGCTCCTGGGGGCAGGAGCTGGTGCAGGCGCCACGGAGGAGTGCTGCTTACTGGCTTTCTCCTCATTCTTCCTAGCCTGTTCAGTCTGTTTCCTTATAAAACCCAGGTTCAACAGCCCACAAGCAGCGGCCCCACCTCCAAAGGGTCGGCCCCTCCTACATTCAATCACTAATTTTAAAAATGCCCTCCGAGCCTGCCGACAGCCCCATCTTATGGAGGCTTTTTCTCAGTTGAGGTTCCCTCCTCTCTGATGACTGTAGCTTATGTCAAATTGACATAAAACCAGCCAGGACAGGGATGGGCCTGACTGGACAGTTTCCCAGCTGCCAGCCCTGTTTTAGTTCCGTGACACAAGAAATGGTCCCGTTGAGCTCCGGTTTCAAAGATCCTCCGTTCACAGAGACACTGGAAGCAAAATGGAGGTGCAATGGAGGAACATCCTGGTGCCCCTTGGAGGTCGCCTGGGCCTGCTGCGCTCCTGCTGTGTGCCAAGGGTCAAAAGATACTCACGGAAGAGTGAACAGCTTTAAAGTTAAGGGCTGGCCTCACGACAAGTCTGAGGAAGGTCACTGAAAAACCTAAGGCCTCTCTTTCACAAACCCGGTGACATAATGTAGCCTCCTTAATTGCCACCACACACGTATCCGAGGGAAATGACTTATATCAAGCAAATGGAAAAAAAAAAAGCTTCAATTTTCTCATTGGAGACAAGCCACTCACATGTGTAATTATCCTTACTCATTTAATAAATATTTATCAAGTGCCTACCCTGTGCTGGGAGATGGAAATCGGCAGTGGACAAAGACATGCTCCCCTCTCTCGAAGACTGCAAGCTGGAAGGTAGGCCTTTCGTCATCTGATTTAACAGCTGCATTTTAAATGGCTCAGGAGCTCATAGGCCACAAAAGAGAAGTCACGTGACATAGACCATCCTATGGCGTGATGCCTTAGGTCCCGCGACTTCCCAGGATTCTTAACTTCCTTGCTGTGCCCCACTCTTGAAAATCCCACTCACCTCTAAACGCTTCAAATTGGCTCCTAGCCTCCACGACGCTTTTCTATGCCCTCCGTTGGGGTCCCTTAGCCTTTCACGCTCCCGTGGCCGTGCCTTAAAGTTTACTGAGGGCTCATCTGTCCTCTCCGCTCAGTTCTCGGCACCTCGAGGGGAGAGATGACTCTTCATTCATCACTGAGTTCTCAGGCAGCGCCGCTGGGGCTTGCCTAGCTAGCATGCACTCGGTTCTGGGTTCCGTCCCCAGCACCACATACGACTGGGTGTGTCTGTAATCTCAGCATCCAGGAGGCAGGAGCAGGAGGATCAGGAGTTCATGGTCACCCTCAGTTACACAAGGCTACAAAAGACCCCATCTTAAGAAAACAAATACCTACAAAATAAGAGAAAATAAAGGTGAAGAACCGGATTCAGAGAGGTTACAGTCTCTAGGCCAAGAAGACACAGAAGCCCAGCCAGTTCTCTACGGTCCCTATGTGCCGTGAGCTCCATAAGATTCCTGAGGTCAAGGACAGGGTCTGTCCACTGCTGAGTCTATAGCACCCGGCGCAGTGTCTGATGCTGTGGGCTTACAAGTCACATAGATCCGCCCTGAGTCAGTGTGGGCGAGAGCTATCCATACAGCACCATGACCACTGTGTGCAGAGACCATCCCACACCACCCGGATGGACTTCCTACCACAGAACTAAAGATGCAGACACACACTCCGGTGCCCCTTAAAGAGCTCTCGCTGTTAGGGCTACCCTTGTGATGTCCAAGGGCAGAGGTCAGAATGAGCACCCGGGTCACTTAAAAACAAACAAGTCAGTCAAGCAAGCCCCGGTGAGATGGCGACCACAATTTCTCAGAGGTTATCGGACCAAGCAGAGCTATCCAGAGTGAGAGATCAGGCCAGGTGGAGCTGGCAGCATGGCAAGGTGGTTGACATCAGGGGATGAGGCAGGTGAAGTGATGCCGAGCCCTGTATCAGCATCGAAGTTTAAAGACACCCGTAGGGGAGGCTCGCACACCGTGGGCATTGGGGAGGGGCCGCTGAGGCTACTTTTCTTGGTTAAGATGTTGAGGACAGTTAAGATGACTTGGGGACTACTACGTCCCCAAGTCAAATGCACAGAGTACTGCTTTAATGACCAGTTCTCATGCCCCACCTCTCCCTAGCTCTCACCTCTTACCTCAGCCTCAAACACCAGACCTAGGTTTTCCAAAACTAAGGAGGAGCAGAGGAGGTGTGGCTCCACAGGAAATCCAGCCTTCCCGTTTTTGCTAAAACAAAACAAAACAAAACAAACAATCCCCCCGAAAACCAAAAACAAGGGTGTGTAGCCCTTGCTGTTTTTGAACTCATATCATGTGGCCCAGGCTGGCCCCACACGCTCAGCAATCCTCCTACCTTAGCTTCCTGAATGCTGTGAATAGGTGGGAGCCACCACGCCCTAGCTCTTTACTCTTGATTTAGGCCCCAGACTCCAGCCAAGAGATGGCTAGATAGATTCAGGTCTAAGAGATGGGCAACCACTGGGCGCTGTGCTGTCCACCGGCTCACCACCTCGGAGTTGCTGCTCAGAGCTACAGCGTGGGAGAAAGCACACCTTTCCACGGACTCGCTTTCTCCGCTGCACGCTGAGAACTAGGTGGCCCTTTTGACTCCCCTGCTCACTGCCTTGGGAGAGGCTCTGAGAGCAGCCCAGGCCTTGCATCTCATTCTTCCCGACAAGCCCTCCTGCAGGACGGCAGGACGGCAAAGACCTTCGGCTCTGCTGTTAACCCCTCCAGTACCTGTGCTTGAGACTCAACGAAGACAAGTGGACACCGGGAATGGCAGCCCAGTGTCCCCATCTCCATTCCCTTATTTTCAAAATCTCCTGATTTCGATACCTGAAAGAGTCTCTCTGTGCATAGTGTGCGCTCCTATTGTCGGGTGCTGCAAATCCTTTCGGTAGGCAGGCAGGGAATAAATGAATAAATAAATAAATGCAGCATGGATTTCCTCCCGCCCGGGGGTACCTGTGCAGGGCTTTGTCAGCTCTGTTTGCAGAATATCCACCCTAACAGATAGTGAGAGAGGCGGCATCCGTTTGTGAACACAGCCGGTTCTTAGTATTTTGTTTTTTGTTTTTTTTTTTAAACCAGATAAGCTTGGGTGCTTCAAGTAAATTCCCCTTTGATTGGTATGTTCATCAGTTGGACTCTAATTGGTGCAAACAGGTAATTTGGAGATTACAAGATTTATTCTTCTATAACAGTGATTACTGATTGCTAATGATAGGACTGATTTTTAGGTGCTTAAAATCTTGACAGTTACAATACTCCTGTGATTTGCTACATCGTCTCAGAGACAGCTCTCTACTGATCCCTGGGGACAGAGGCCATGTCCTCCCCGAGCTTTGCCCAGTACCCCGTGGGTGTATGTGGATGTGTGTTTGTGAGTATATATGCTTATTAATATTAATAATAACAGCCGCAGGAGTACCGAGTCAAGCAATCTGCTTGCGATTTCATGGGTTTTTAAAAAAAAAATGTACACCTCCTCTTACCGATGCCTAATTCAACAGCACATCAGGATTATTAGCTGTAGATAAATTGGCCTTAAAGGCACGCCATAAAAGGACGGAGTGGTAAATGCTCCTCCCTGACATTTGGAGAGATTCTGCCTCCTCGGAAGCATTCAGAGAAACTGCAGCTATGAAGTGGAAGTCGCTGCCTGGCTGCCACCTCAGGGGAAGGAGCTGAACAAAGCCGCCCTAGCCTGCTGCCAGCTTGGGAGCCAGGCACCACCTTCGGGCGCCTTCCCTGGTTATTCCCTGTGAGCGGGCCAGGCACCGACATGTCAACACGCCGTCCTGTGCAACGAATGGAAAGTGGCAGTGCCCAGACAGGAAAGCTGCCTCCGCCCAGAGTGCCGGGCGTGCAGGGTGTGAGGATCTTGTCCTCCTGGGATTAAGCTTGGTCCCCAAGCACGATTGTCAGTAAGGAAACCACAGTGATAAACTTGGGCCACTTCACTCAGACACGGCCACCATGACTACCGTCTCACACTGTCCCCGAGCACAGTATCAACTCCTCCAACCTCGCACCTGTTCAAATGTCCTTCTTGTTGAGTAAGGACAGACTCGAAGTCTCCCATTTCCAGCCCCCAAGCTCACGTGCCAGCTGGGTGCTGCCAGGGTTTCTCTGGGGGTCGTTCCCTTTCCTCGGCCCTCCCTTCCCATGCAAGGCCGTGACCTATTTCAGCGTAAGCCTGAGCTCTCCCAAAGGGCTAGGTGTCCTGCCCACCTTTCTCTGAGTGGTGGCTCTTGCGGGATATGGGTGCTCTTAAGAGTCTGCAGGCTCAAAACAGACCAAAGCCTTTGATGTCCCCCTCCCAAGACACTTCTTTCGTGAACTGCAAACTTTGTAAACTGACTTTAACTCAAGTCAGATGATTTCTTCCAGGCTACTGAGAATCTCTTTGACCTTTAACCCCAGGGATAAAGAAACTCAGGCTGGTCTGGGGAGAACTTCGAGTGGGAACTTGGTAAGGGGTAGTGGCAGGCGGTGTGTGGCTGGTATGTAACTCGCAGGGAGCAGCAGTTAGTCCCGGGCTAGCCGTGGTCGTGAGGGGAAACAGCGGATGCTCGGGTGTGTTCTGCTGCAGAGCGAGGCCGGTCCACGTCTTAGGCATATTGAATACCTTCTCAACTGATTAGATTTTTTTTTTCTTTAAAGTCTGCTATGGGCTTATTGGAACACAATCCTGTCTTGAGTCAAGGACCTTCTAGGTAGGCAGTAGGCCTTTTGTTTTCAGAAGAGATCAGATCAGATCCCTGGCTGTTCGTGATGTGTACACAGCCTCTGCCTCCTCATGCCCTACTCTGGGCCCCAGTAGAATTTCCACACCCTACCTTTACAGTATAAAACCCTTTCAGATCCACAATCCCATCCTTCCCGCTGTTTAATAACACTCTTGTTCCCATTTTACCTAGCAGGAAACTTGGATGACAGGACTCATCTAAGGTCTTACAACTAGCAGTGGGGAAGGGAGCTGGGCCTCAAACCCAGGGCTTTTGATCACAAGCACAACATCTGTGCTCTTTGCCAAAGCTGCCTCTCTTGGCTCTGCTCTGTGGAAATGACTCTAGCACCTCTCTTTGGTCCGTTGCTTCTAGACACGGGTGACTTCAGGGAGCTCTGACCCTGACTCTCATGCAACCCCAAAGACACGCCTATCAGAGCGTTCCAACACTGTTTTTAAGAACTTCTAAAGGGCTAGCTTGTGTGAGGCTTTCTGCAGTGTTGGTTGGAAATGGGGGGGAGGGCAAACTGGTTTGGCTTGCATAGCATACTGTGTCCCACAGACTGAACGCCAATTTGACATACACGCGCATGAAGTTTCTTCTTTTGGGAGGTCCTACTTCTCTCCAAAATGTAGTTAGAGCAGAATTCATCTCCTCTGACAGAAGCAGTCATTTAGCCTACTTGTCTACTTCCCCCAAGCCGACTCCCTGCATGTTGTGTGGAGGAGAGAGAGAGAGAGAGAGAGAGAGAGAGAGAGAGAGAGAGAGAGAGAGAGAGAGAGAGAATCAGCTAGTAGCTCGACAAGTGAGCCTCCACGGGGAGGAGGAGATCATGGTTCTGGCTTTCCCTCCCGTCCTTCCTCTTTCCCCTTCCTCTCTCCCACGCATCCCTCCTCCTTCTTTCATTTGTTGCCCTCCCCCTTCCCCCAGGGTCTTGCTAAGTAGCTCAGACTATCTTTGAACTTTCAGCAAGCCCCCTGCCTCAGGCTACCCAGTGCTGGGCTGTCTGGCATGCATTAGCACAACGGGCTCAAGTGTCTTAATGGTCACTTTGGCTCTAACTGTCCCATGTTGACTTGGCCTCTTCATAATGCTACATCGGCCATTACGAACGTCAAGGCAGCTAGGTCTCTCTTGCTCTCTCTCTCCCTAAAGAGCTTTTTAACGCGGCAAGTGTTGTCTAACACGTGAGAAGAGATCAATAATTGCCTCAGATCAGCCTCCTCTGGGCAGTGGCTTTGATCACACACCTTTGCAGTATCCATGTTACAGCACTGCCTCTCGTCCCCCATCCCCCAGCAAAGAGACTTTGATATGATCAGCAGCACCCCGTCATTCTGAGCAATGCCCATTCACACGCACACCCAGAGTCTTGCTTCAGGACGGCTTGAGTCATCATTTTGAAGTCTTTATCAGCCATCTGCAATCAGCTCCAGCCAAGCCGAGGAGGTTGTGGTCTGATGCCGAGAGCCCGAGACTGTCTTCAAGGTGAGGTTTGGCTCTGCTGACTTCAGGGAAGAACCCGGGAGATCTTCCCAGGAGAGCAGTTGGCCCCTGGCCCAATGAGCTTGTCCCTGTTGCTGTGTGGCCTTGGGTATTCAAGCACTCGGCTGCCAGGGTCAGGCTCCAATCTCCACCACTCGGGTGGCACGGAAGGCTGGGAAGGGCAATGGGCCAGATGACTTCACGCGTCTCTCGCACCCTCCGGGGGCTGCCCTTGACTATGACATCATAACAATGGAAGTGGGTGGGCCCTGACAATTATTCCAATTTGAAAAAAAGACTCTTAGAACCATTCCTAGTTGCCTATTCTCTCTCTCTCCCTACCTTCTGCTCTAACCCCATGAGTCAAGACTAGGGCATCTCCCTAGGGTTGGAGGGGGGCAACTCCCCCCTCACTCCCCACCCCCAAAGACTGTTTTCTCCTGAGGATACAGGAGAGGGTCCTTCAGTCCTCAGGGGCACCTTGAGGACTGAAGCTTGTCTTTCTTGCGTCAGGGAAGAAGAGTGGCTGGGTGAGAACATGCCTTGGCAGAGAAGAGGCACTCTGATGGTTAGATGCAGTATCTTTTCTAGCATCAAACGGTACCGGCCGGCACAGGCCCAAGACTCTAGACTTCACTGAAAAAAAAAAAAAAAGCCAGCCAACTCCCTTGAGGCCACCGCAAACACTCCCCACACTCAGTGAGCTCAGGGGACAGAGATGCCAATGAGACAACCCAGAAAGCCCATCCTGAGGGTGCCCGGCCCCAGAGAGACTGACTAGTCCTGCCCCTGTCCCCTTTGCTTTTGAACATTTTCCACTTTGATCTCAGTGGAAAGATGGCTATGGCTCCAGACCAACCAGGAACCTCTGTGCTCAGCCTTGTGGACCCAGCACAGATCTCTGCACTGCAGATTGCTTACCAGGCTCAAGTAGGCACCAGGTGCCTCCACAGACAACCATTTCTCTTGCCACCTCTTCTACTCGTTCTGTGGTTCAACTCCTTCAGGAAGATCCTTCTGGTGCAAGTATGTGGGGCGGCCAAGGGGAAAGTCGCTGTATTCATTTCCTAGAGACCTTCAGACGAAAGACTGCGAGCAACAGAAAACCAGTCTCTCTTTTCTGGAAGCTCAAAATCTAAAGTCATGAAGTCATCAGCAGGGCCGTGTCGCCCTAAGGAGTCTCGGAGAGAGTTCTCCATTAGGCTTCTGGCTTCTGGTGGGTCCTGTAATCCTTGAAGTCCCTTAACTTATGACTGTGTCTTTCATTCTATGTCTCCAGGGCAGCTCTCTCCCCTTCCCCACCCCTACTCCCCACCCTATCTCCACAAAGACCATTTTCTCCTGAAGATCCAGGAGAGGTCCTTCAATCCTCAGGGGCACCTTGAGGAGTGAAGCCACCATAGGTGATCATCATGGAGCACACCCAAGGGTGTTGACATTGGATTTGGGGCACACCCTAATCAAGGATGGCCTCAGTTTGGCCTTAAATTATATCTGTAAAGACCTTGCTTCTGTGGGCCACGCTCTGAGGTTGAGGGTGAGCACCAATGAGACTATTTAATCTGCCACCGTTACCCCAGCTTGAGGACCCTATACCAATGGCTGATCTCTGTGCTGCACACACCACACATGGCCCAGCCTCTCAGAAGAAAGAGTGAGAGCCATTGGGTGTGCTGGGTATGTGGAGACTGACAGATCTGGACTAAGGACATTCTAGGTTCTCCGTCAGGTAGGTAACTATATAGCCTTTGGCATAACGTAGTCATCCTCTCATTTGGTCTTCATGACGCCCCCATGAAGCAGCAAGAGCAAGTGAAGTGAGGTCCAAACTACAGGTGAAACGGAGCCTCGCAGAGGTTAAATGATTGCTCCCAGGTCATCGTGCTGGCTAGAAACAGGACTGGGATTAAGATCAGAGTGGCTCTATGGTTAAAAGCACTAACTGGTCTTCCAGAGGACCAGGGTTCAATTCCCACCTACACGGTGACTCAGAACTATCTGGAACTCCAGTTTTAAGGGATTCGTCACCCTCTTCTGTTCCCCTTGGACACTACTGGCACATGGCACACAGACAAACATGTGGTCAAAACACCCAAACAAACGCCTGATATGTTGGTGTGCATCTGTAATGTCAGGGCCCCCAGCTCTTCGGCCAGGCAGCAGGGCAGAAACAAGAGAGACCCTGACTCAGCAAGGTGGAAGACAGGAATTGACTCCTAAAAGAGGTTGTCCTTTGACTTCTCCATGTACAACACACACACACAAACACACACACACACACACACACACACACACACACACACACAAGAAACAAAGCAAAAAAAATCAATGTCTGAAAAAGTATTGCATGAATATGTAACTAAATGCCCCCAGTATCCAGCAAGAAAGGACTGAGCAAGCATATAAGCAGCAGTAATTAAGTAAAAGGAAAAATTTTCAAATAAGAAAAAAAATTATCTGGAGCTCAAGATGCAGAGAGGCAAGAAGACAGTGGTGGATGGGGTTTGGGGACAGAGCAGTGAACAGCAGAAGCTGGGCTAGCTGGCCATGCACTGGCTGGGTGTTCTGGATTGGTTTACTAGGTGTGTCCTGGGTAGGTGTGCTGGGTAAGTATGCCAGCTGTGTGCTGGGTGGGTGTGCTGGGTGGATGTGCTGAGTGGGTGTGGTAGCTGTATGCTGGGTGGGTGTGCTGGCTGTGTGCTGAGTGGGTGTGCTGGGTAGGTGTGCTGGGTGGGTGTGCTGGGTGGGTGTGCTGGGTAGGTGTGCTGGGTGGGTATGCTGAGTGGGTGTGGTAGCTATATGCTGGGTGGGTGTGCTGGCTGTGTGTTGGGTGGGTGTGCTGGCTGTGTGTTGGGTGGGTATACTGGCTGTGTGCTGGGTGGGTGTGCTGGGTGGGTGTGGTAGCTGTATGCTGGGTGGGTATGCTGGCTGTGTGTTGGGTGGGTGTGCTGGGTGGGTGTGCTGGCTGTGTTCTGGGTGGGTGTGCTGACTGTGTTCTGGGTGGGTGTATTGGCTGTGTGCTTGGTGGGTGTGCTGGCTGTATTCTGTATGGGTATGCTGGGTGTGTTCTGGGTGGGTATGCTGGGTGGGTGTGCTGGCTGTGTTCTGTGTGGGTGTGCTGGCTGTGTGCTGGGTGGGTGTGCTGGGTGGGTGTTCTGTGTGGGTGTGCTAGGTGGGTGTGCTGGCTGTGTGCTGGGTGGGTGTGTTGGGTGGGTGTTCTGGGTGGGTGTGCTGGCTGTGTTCTGGGTGGGTGTGCTGGGTGGGTGTGCTGGCTGTGTTCTGGGTGGGTGTGCTGGGTGGGTGTCAGGTGGGTGTGCTGGCTGTGTGCTGGGTGGGGTCGGGTGGGTGTGCTGGCTTTGTGCTGGGTGGGTGTGGCCTGAGCATAGGAAACTAGAGCTGCTGCTCCACTGGAAAGGTCAGTGGAGACAAGGTCACTACAAGATCTAGTCAGCATCCCAGGAGGTGGCTCTCAAAAGAGTCCCAAGCAGAATTTGTTGAGTTCCTACTTGCAGAGGGCAGCAAAGCTTCAGCGGTGGTAAGAGTGGGGGTGCTTTGTGCTGTGTGCCTTGGTTGTTGGTCTTGGGCAATGTTCAAAGACCTAGAAAAAAGCTTGCCCTGGATTTTAAGCATGAGGGTGGTTTCAAAGTTACGTGCTCACTGTACCACACCCACACGCTTGTATTCAATTCGCTTTCCTGCACTTCCGTGTTTCTACTTCTCAAGAAGCTCACCATGTGCTCAGTGCCTCTCCTCAGCACCGCAGCTGCCAAGGTGGTCAAAATCTATCAGATGGAGCGGGCCAGAGGCGAGGCCCACAAGGCTCCAGGAGAGACATGCTAAGTAAGATTTAGAATAAAATAGACTCTTCGGGTCACGAGGAAAACAGACTGACAGTGGCTCTGATTGAATGAGGGACAGGAAGCCAGCCCACAGCCCAGCCGGTTCAACACTCATTTTCCATGTCAACTTTGGAAGCCCCTGAAGGGATGCAGTAAACACAGCTGGAAAGGCACCAGCCAAACTAAGGGTGGACAGGTCGTAATGAACACCCAGAGAGGAGGGAAAACACTCGGAAAATGAATCAACTTCTATCACTCAGACATTTCAGAAAATGGTACATGACCATAATCCTAGCACCCAGGATAGGATCAGCATCATCCTTGGCTGCGTGGTGAATTTGGATTACAGTCTGGGTTAGAGGAAGACCCTATCACAAAACCAAAGAGTCAACTCTTGAGTCAGGGGCGAGGTGAGCGCCGGCAGTAATGGAAAGTTACTGGGACGGTTGCTGGAGCTGCAGGTATTTGGTTGGGACAGCACACTGACGGGGGTAGCAGGTTTCGAAGAATAATGGTTCCATACTCCAGTGGATGACGTCAGGTGGGCATGCATCCAACAGATGCTGGGGGCATGGAGTTTGGGGAAAATTCCATCCTGAAGACACAGACTGAGGATTTACAGAAATTGGTGGTAACTGAAGTCAGAGCAATTGGGGTGGGATGGGGGAGTACAAGAAGAAACAACGCACACTTGACAAGAGGGGGCACGCCTGGAGGTAGGAAGAGCACAGATTCATGGGAATGGAGAGGGGTTCCCACCATCACCCGGCCCCCTCCGTCCCAGGCCCTGTTTCGCTATGTTCAATGGTCTAGAAACCATCACTAGTAAGAACATGTAGAAAGCAGAGAACCTGCCTATTTAAATCTTCACTTTGGTTGGACTCAAGGACGAGTATTTTCTTTTTCATTCATAAATATGCCCCATGCTTAACAGGGCCCTGGAATATAAGTGCTTTATAAATATTTGTTGAATGAGTGAATTGATTAATGGATCTTTAAGAACTATTTGGAGAAAGCATTATAATAGCTTTAAATATGGAGCGGAACTATTGAGAGGATCAGGGTGAGCTTGAGGGCCATCTGGAACGTTCCCCAGGGGACGAAATTATACAAAACAAAACGATGTCTCCCAGAGTGCAGAGCAGCCTTGGCATAGTCCACACGGAGAACCATCGGACACAAAAGGAAGCCAGTTAGGGTAGGCACCGTGGCTCCGGGTCACAGGTAGATGAAGCTTCGTGGAATAGAGCCAAAGAGCCAAGAGGAAATGGAAATTATTGGATGTACTTAAGAAAACCTCAAGTCATCAAAATAGAAGGTCTGCGTTATTGAAGCTATATTTGAGAAGTGAGACAGACGGCCCTCGGGAGAATATTGGGTGATGCCGAATCAGCAACTTGGCAGCCCTGGCCCTAGAAACCGGCTCGCTTCGGCCCTTCTCCTGACCCTACGAGCAAGCGGGATCCCAAAGCTCCAGCAACGTTGGTCTCCTCCTGCACAACCAGACAGAGCCGCAGAGTCGGAGCACGGAGGGTAAAGCTCCCTGAAGGGGAGCCTCCTACGCCTACCTCTACTTAGCCCGCTCAAGTACACGCAGAGCGCCCCCTGCCGAGCTTATGGTGTTTATGCATGAAAAAGGACACCCTAGAACAAAATTCCCTGGATCATTCACAGGTAGAGTCCCTCTGTGTGACCCAAAAGGTAAAGGCAAAAGCTAAAGGAGGAGCTTGGGAAGACACAAGACTCTGGTTTCCACAGATAAGCAATTTGCTGACCGGGAATCCTACCCCCCTCCACCCCTTGTCCCTGCCCTACAATGCAACTAAGAGGCTAGAATAAAAGATTAACCGAAGCTAAAAAAATTTCATGCTCTTCTGTGCTGCGTGTAGACTGAGCCATCACTGCTTTGGCCACACGTCTTCAGAGACTTCTGGGCACAGTGCATTATTTAAAGTTGTTCGTTCCAGCCCGACTTCCAAATGGTCTCAGCTTGAATCTGAGCATTCTGATCACACATTTCTCGGCTTCTTCGCAGCGTTTTGTCACTTCAGTTGGTTTTAGAAAGTGTCCCCCTCCCCCACTAGATGGGGAAGACTAAAGCCTGACGTAGTTGATGAGAACCCACCAGGAGCAAAGTGACCACTCAGGTTCCTGTGAAATAGAAGAGTAAAAATGAACCAAACTGGGGATGGGGTGGGGGCTGGGAACACGGAACGGGGGAAATGACCTGGAAATATCTTCATGGAGGTGGGTCGATGTGGGTGTCTTTATGAAAATGAATATTCTCACTTTGTTTTTGGTTGATCCACATTTTAAATTTTTTCTTCATTGGGAAACTATTTTATATTGATACATTAACGTGGCATTAATATAAACACATTGGCAGTTATCACATAATTATTAATTATAAACATCCCATTAAATGTTATTTTAAGAGGGAGAAAATATAATAAAGCTATTTTAATAAAAAATTTTAACTTAGGGAGACCTAAGGTAAGATTTCTCACATGTGTAAAATGTTTCCTCGGTTGTGATAAAAGACATGCATTTTACCATTCTAATCATTTTTTAAAAAGATTTTTTTATTATTATATGTAAGCACACTGTCACTGTCTTCAGACACACCAGAAGAGGGCATCAGATCCCATTACAGATGGTGGTCACCCACCATGGGGTTGCTGGGATTTGAACTCAGGACCTTGGGAAGAGCAGTCAGTGCTCTTAACCGCTGAGCCATCTCTCCAGCCCCCATTCTAATAATTTTATGTGAGTTTTTGTGTGTGTAATTCAGTGGCATTAAGTGCGTACCCCAAAGCTACTCAAAGACCACCACCACCACCATCACCACCACCACCGTCACCGTCACCACCACCACCACCATCATTACCACCACCACCATCACCGTCACCACTGTCACTATCACCATCACCACCATCACCGTCACCACCACCACCACCACCACCATTACCACCACCACCGTCACCACCACCACCACCACCATTACCACCACCACCATCACCGTCACCACCATCACCATCACCACATCACCATCACCATCACCATCACCACCACCACTACCATCACTACCACCACCACCACCACCACCATCACCACCACCATCACCACCACCACCACCATCACCACCATCACCACCATCACCGTCACCGTCACCACCGTCACCACCGTCACCACCACCATCACCACCATCACCACCATCACCGTCACCGTCACCACCGTCACCACCACCACTACCACCACCACCGTCACCGTCACCACCACCACCATCACCATCACCACCATCACCATCACCATCACCACCACCACTACCATCACTACCACAACCACCACCACCACCACCACCACCACCACCACTACCACCACCACCACCATCACCACCACCATCACCACCACAACCATCACCACCACCACTACCATCGCTACCACAACCACCACCACCACCACCACCACCACCACCACCATCACCACCACCATCACCACCACCATCACCACCACCACCACTATCACCACCATCACCACCATCACCACCACCACCACCACCGTCACTGTCACTGTCACCACTGCCACTGTCAATTTCTACAAAGATTTTTCCTGTCATCTCAGCTCTTGGTGAACTGCCTTCCTACTTCCTGTCTGTTTGAAGTCTCCCAATCTAAGCATGCCCTATAAGTAGACTCTTAATACATCGGTCCCTGTATGTACAGAGAAATACTTCCAAGAGTCATCTGTGCACATCAGAATACCGTTTCTCTTCAAGGCTGAAGAGTGTTGCATCTTGTGCTAATCTCTCCCTCTCTTCAGTCATCCACCTGACGGACACTTTGTGGGTGTTACCTGTACTGCCACTGTCACCACGGCTGTGGAGATGTCTGTGTACATTTTGCTTTCAGTTCCTCTCAGTGTGTACCTAGCCAAGAAACTGCTGAATTTACAGTAATTCTTCATTTAATCACCATACCACGTTCCGCAGCGGCTGTACCATTTCACACTGCCGTGCACCGGGGCTCCAATTTCTCCACATCTTAGTCAATGCTTGCTAGTTTCCTTTTTAAAAATTAAAAAATATTAACATTCATTTGTATGTGTGGATTTGTGCATATGTGGTGTGTTGTACATTTGGAGGGCAGAGGACAATTTGTAAGTTAGTTCTCCTTATCCGTGAAGTGAGTTCCAGGAATCAAACTCAGGCTGCCAGGCTTGAGAGCAAGCGTCCTCACCCGCTGAGCCATCTTGTGGGCCCCCAAGTTTTAATTTTCAAAACTACGTGACTCCCTAACCGGTGTGACATAACCTTTTGGTGTGGTTTTAATTCCCGTCTCCTTGATAACAACTGATACCGGGCGCCACGTCTTGTACTTTTTGACCATACCTTTATCTCCTGTGGGGAATTGTTTTTATCTGTTTATAGTAGGCTGTTTTATTGTTATTGAGTTATTCTAAATACTAATCCATAATCTACCACCTACCACCAAACCATCCCTGGATCTGTTTTTTGTTTGTTTTGTTTTTTAATTTTGAGGCAGGCCTGTGAGCTGGGATCCTCCTGCCTCAGAGCCCTACGTGCTGTGCCGTAGGTTCTGAGTCGCTCCCTAGTGTTCTTTGCTGCACTAAAGTTCTGAACTCTGATGGAGTCCAATTGGTCTCCTCTGTCCCTGATTGTCAGGCTTCTGGCGAGAGACCCAGATCTGATGTCATGAAGATAGCTCCGCTTTCTACCGCCGTACAGTTTTTCATTTTTAAGCTTAGGGCTTGTTTGGTTTGTTCTGACTCATTTAAAATTAATCTTTATATGTGACATAAAGGTAGGATCCATCTTTTTAAAAGGATGTTTATCTTATTTTACTTAAAATTACATGCATTTATTGGGGGCGGGGCGCGTGGGTAGACATCCACCATGGTACCATATGTGGATGTCAGAGGACAACTTTCAAGAACTGGTTCTCTCCTACTGTGTGAATCCTGGGACTCAAACTCAGGTCCTAAGAAAAGCCTGGCCACAAGCCCTTTTACCCAAAGAGCCACCTCACCTGCCCACATTTTTGTTCTTTTCCACTCAACCATGTAAGCCAAAATAAGCCAAGCCATTTGTCGAAAAGCCTGTCCTCTCCCCTGTCAGTGGTATTGGCGCCATGAAACGCTCACAGACTTGGAGAGAACGGCCAACAGATAGCGCTGGACTCCGTAGCCACACATGAGCAATAAACTGCCATGCTTGTGCGTCTGTGAGGGAGGGAAAGTGGCGGGCCCGTGCTGATGCAGGGCATCACCGTGTGAGGTAAAGAAGCTTGAGGTAAAGAAGACAGTGCACACCAGAGCTGGGATGTGCTCAGCTCCATAGCTCACAGGACGTGTACCAGGTCCCAAGTCACCTAACCTTCACAGGCCTCAGCGTCTTCACCTGTGAAATGGAAACGGTGCTGGTCACTTCCTAGAAGTGTCGCAGGGCCTAGGTGAGGAGATTCCCACACAGCACGCAGCGCACGGTAACCGGCGTGTAATAGCTACAGCACCCATTACACCATTATTAAGATCCTATTGTGGAGCGGCCTAGATCTCATTATGTCTGTGATTCCCACATTAACCCCGTGAGGTAAGCGAGGTGATAATCGCAGCCTCATTACAGGGATAATGTCAGGCTTGGAATGTATTTTGCTGGACTGGGATCACGTGACAAGGCAGATAAAGGCACCTGCCTTTCCGCCATCTATAAAAGGGACGGCGCTGTGAAGAGAGCAGCTTTATGGAGACCTGGCTCTTGGTGCAGCCTCCCTTCTCTGAGAAATGTTTGTGATTATTCACCCTAAAATAGCTGCGTGTTACCATTCCCTACACCCTCGTGCTGGTAAACTTGACAAGTGGGCAGAGAAACTCAGGTCCTGTCAGGGACCCAGAAATCAAGGCAAAACCAGGGGCAGATGTCAGGTGCCCCATTCAGAGCCAAATCTCAGAGAGTCGGCATGGCCATCTTTAGTAATTACAGATGGCTTCAATGTGCACCAGTGAATTCACTCAGGCACAGCCCCTCCTAAGTACACAGACCCAGAAAAGCAGGTACTGGCTGCTTTCATTGGGCTAGCCTCTCACTGCCTCCAGGGAGATAACCTAGTCTCCTGTTAGTCCCTCAAGTAGGCTAGCCTCCTCTAAATCATGGCTTCATCTAAATCCTGGCTTCAGGAAACAGAAAGAAAGAACATAGACTTGGAAGATGGCTGCTTAAGTTCTTTACGTTGATGGTTACACAGTCGCAGAGACAGAGGACTGGCAAGATGTGCTAGGACTGTGCAGACAGAAGGCACAGTGTGTGTGTGTGTGTGTGTGTGTGTGTGTGTGTGTGTGTGTGATAACCATGGTATATGTGTGGGCATAGTATGTGTATATGTGGTATATCCATGGTGTGTGTGTATGGTATATTTGTGTATGTACATGGTATATCAATGGTGTGATGGTGTGATGGTGTGATGGTGTGTGTGTGTGTGTGTGTGTGTGTGTGTGTGTGTGTCTTATATCCATGGTATATGTGTGGGCATAGTATGTGTATATGTGGTATATCCATGGTGTGTGTGCATGGTATATGTGTGTATGTACATGGTATATCAATGGTGTGTGTGTGGGTATGGTATCTGTATGTATGGTGTGTGTGTGTGTGTGTGTGTGTGTGTGTGTATGAGTGTGTTGAGACAGAGACACAGAGAGTGTGTGAGATTGTCACTTATACCTACTGTGTCCCACTTGCTTCTGTCACTGGGCTACATCCCTAGCCAGCTTTTTCTTTTGAGGCAGGTTCTTACTAAACGACCCAGGCTGGCATTGAACTCACTCTACAGTAGGGGGGCTTTCATGTAACTCTCCTTCCTCAGCCGCCCAGGCAGCTGAGACTGCAGCCCTGCCGCACCGGGCCTGGCAAGGGCTCTGAGTGAGAGCCAGGGTGAGCAAGTTCCTTAACAGTTTCTTGTGAAACTTCTATTACGCAGCTCCTGTCAATCAAGGCCAGATTCTTATGTTCCTCCAACACCATGACCTCTTGGCTGTTCCCAACCAAAACCAGTGTCTTTAGACTCTCTGGACTGAGTCCTCAGCATTCAAAACCACTCCCCTGTCTTCAGGCACTAAAGGGAAACACAACCTTCCTTGTGTAATAAAGGGATGGATGAAGAAGCGATACATTTATTTGGATTTACGACCTGGCTCTCTCCCTCACTTCCATCTGTGCCAAACCGTCCAGGGCTGCTTCTGATTAATCATCTGTGGAAAAAGTACATTACTGCAAGGTGCATGTTCTCACCCAAGTGCTTTCAGTGAGACCCTGGGTAGCCAAGGCAGGCTTTCAGGAGCCAGCCGCTTGGAGGGCAACAGATACTTGGTCTTTTCGCAACCTCTCTACCACCTACAACTGGGTTGGAAAGAGCACGCTTTCAGGAGCGGGAAGACTAGGAAAGGCTGTCAGGCTGGAGAGGAGGCCTCCGTGTGACGCTTTGGTGGGAGGCTGGCTGCTGTGCCACCTGGACAGGGACCAGTACGGTGGCATGACGGAGTGACTGGCAGGAGGCAGGCTTTGAAGAAAAACCAGTTCGCTTTCTGATTGTGCCACTTGGTGTGTGAACCTAGGCCAAGCCCGCAGGTTTCAATCTTCTTTTATAAGGAGGGAGAGAAGCCTTGTTCCCTAGACTGGGTGTGGTGGTGGGTGCATCTACGGTGGCTGCCAGCCAGCTCGCCTCAGGAGCGAATGCCATCGGTGAACCTTAGTGTGTCTGGCCGGTGATTTCCCTCTTAGGAAAGGATATACCCAGTGTGATGAGCAGCTGTGGCTTCTAGAAGAGGGAGTAAGGTGTGTGACTGCGGAGCAGAGAGGTACATGCTTGTAGTCCTAGCATGAGGGTGACTTGTGAGTTGGAGGATAGCCTGAGCTACATAGTGCTAGCTTAGGCTATATAGTGAGTTCCTGTCTCAAAGCAATAGAAGACGGACTTCCATCACCCTTGCTCTCCCTGGCTGGCCTCTTCCCTTCTTCTGATGCAGCAAGCTGCTTTGCTGGGTGCTGCTTTGGGGAGAGCCCATGGGGCAAGCAGCTCAGTACAGCCTGCAGCCAAAAGCCAAGGCCCTCCCTGCAGTGGCCCCCAAGGAGCTGAGACCTGCCACTAACCTTCCGAAGGAGCTGGGGAGCAGAGTCCCCCACCCCCATCCCTGAGTAGAACCTGTAGCAGCAGCCTGATGGGCGTTTCTGAAAAAAGACAGAGTTCGGGACCCAGCTGACTTGAGTCATAGGTGTGACTTGGTAGTGAATGGCTATTGTAGTAACCACTGAGTTTGGGGGTGATTTGTAATGCAACAATAGATAAATAACACCGTAGTGTCAGGCACCATGTACAGTAGCCAGTCCCCAAGCAGAAGCTGTTGCCACTGCCTTGGCAGGGACACATGGTCTTGACCTGGCCGTTCATCTGCAGCCGGAGTGAAGAAGGAGACTGAAAGAAGATGGAATTTTCCAGAAAGCCACAAACTAAAGTCAAAGCTATTTCTCTTTTAGGGAAAGAGTCACACACCAACTACTTTGTGGACACATAATCGTCTAACCCCCAAATATTTCACAGGTGTAATGATTACAGCTGTGGCATGGCTGCTGTGTGGCTGTCCCCTGGTCCCTGGTCCTGTCCTCAATGGCAAGGGCTGGCTCTACCTCCAGATCCCAACTCCATCCCCGTGTCACATGCAGCAAGCAATGGCGATGACAATTGACCTTTTCTCCCACTAAAACAAAAGTCATGTGCTGAATTCTTTTTTTATTAGCTATTTTCCTTATTTACATTTCAGATGTTATCCCCTTTCCTGGTTTCCCCTCCAAAAATACCCTATCCCATACCCCCTTCTACCTGCTCACCAACCCACCCACTCCTGCTTCTTTGTCCTGGCATTCCCCTATACTGGGGCATCGAACCTTCCCAGGACCAAGGGCCGCTCCTCCTTTTGGTGTCCAACAAGGCCATCCTCTGCTACATGTGCAGCTGGAGCCATGGGTCCCTCCATGTGTACTCTTTGGTTGGTGGTTTAGTCCCTGGGAACGCCGGCTGACAGGAACCTGATATAGCTGTGTCCTGAGAGGCTCTGTCTGACAAATACAGAGGTGGGTGCTCTCAGCCAACCATTGGACTGAGCACAAGGTCCTCCAATGGAAGAGCTAGAGAAAGGACCTAAGGAGCTGAAGGAGCTTGCAGCCCCATGTGCTGATTTTTTTCTCCCAGCTCCTTGCCTGAAGAAATCCTCCATCTTCCAAAGCGGTCTCCCTCCCTGGGCCTTCCTCCGCCTTAAATTGTGTTTGGGGGATTATTTATATCTTCTCCTCAAACAAGCACTCACTTCTGAGCATTTGAACAGAATGGGTGTGTGGAGTCACCTCTCCCCCAGCACAGAAACCTCCAGAAACACATTGTAATCTGTCTGACTTGCCCTGGCCAGCCCTGGTCCCCACCCTCCAGCTCTGGTCCCCACCCTCCAGCCCTGGTCCCTACCCTCCTGGGCTTCAAGAGCCAGTGAGCAGAGGAATAAACTATACCAAACAGTCCTCCGACTGTGACCAGACACAACATGAGCAGGGAGTTGGGAGAGCCCGGAGGATGGGCCACAAGACCTAAATGGACATTTCCAAAGCCACAGAGCAGAGCCTTTCTCTCCCAGCCGCGCTGTGGATCCCTGCTGGCAGGCGAGGAAGGGCTGTCACCACTGTTCCAGCAATGGCAGGAGGACCAGGCAGGCGAGGGAGGTGGGTGTGACCCCTGGAGTCAGGGCAAGTTGAGCTAACCAGACAAGAGCTTTTGGATTTTGCTACCAGAGTCAACCGACAACCCGACCCCATGTGTGTCTCTGACCCCCTCCCTGGCTTCAACATACTTTTAATCAGGACCCAAGATACAAAAGAACAAAAGGTTCTGGGGATCCGTGTTTCTCCCTGCTTCCTTATTTCACAAACAGGGCAGGGACAGCCAAAGATGTTGTAAGTAGGAGTGTGTGTGTGTGTGTGTGTGTGTGTGTGTGTGTGTGCAGGTGTCAACAACGAGACTCAACAATGTTAAGGCTATTAATGAAGACAAGTGGAGCGATAACTTCAGAGAATTCAGACTAGGTAAGAAAATGGGTTACCTTGGCAACCCATCCTCCCTGAGGGCATCATAATTCATACTTGGCCAAACCCCAGGCAAAGGGAAGACTAGGCTCCCAGTTTTTAGACATGGAGACAGAGCCTGACTTGAAGGCACCGAGTGAGGAAGGCCAATGGGAAGGCCTAGTGAAGACCTTCTGACTTCAGGGTCTCTGATCTGGAAGATGTCCATCAGCATTTACCTGCACTGGCGAACTGGAGAAAGAGAACTCTCTCAGGCTGATGTCTGGCCATCCCTGCTTGGTAATTGATGGCGCCTCAGGCCTGGTGGCAACTGGTCAGCGTCTGTCAACCCAGCACTGACTGGGCAAGACCTTCATTCTTGGTTAAATTCTATCTACTCGGTACTCAGCATGGTCTGCTCGGCGGTGTCGGCAGAGGCCCTGCTCGGTGCCCAGCACCTGTCCGCGGGACCTGATTGATGGGTCAGAGCTGCCGCAAGCTGATCTGGCAATTAAGTTAAGCACACATGTCGGGGGGACCTGGAGTGGAAATAGGGTGGATGCTGAGAGAAAAAAGAGCACCCCTCCCACATTATACCATTTACAGGGCACTTCATCACCCTCCTTTCTCTCCATAGTCAGCACCCTAAGAGGTACCCATAGCCCGCCCTCTTTGCAGAGGTAAGCATTCATTAACTTAGCAGGCATTAGGGAGCACCTTCTCCCAGGGAACATCCTCAGGAAATTTGGGGACAGAGAGACTGAATGAAGTCCAGTTCCTCTTTAGAAAGAGCGCCAACTCTGGGGGAGGAAACCAGAGCGTCTCCATGCTCCTCCTAGCGAGAGCCAGCATTCGGCGCTCTTCCGCACGGCAGACCTTCCTGCAGCACTCCTGGGTGAAAACTCAGACAAGGAAAATGCACATAAGTACAACCGGCCTCATTTTGCCAAAATGGAATCCGAGGTCCAGAAAAATTCAGCTGGTGCTCTGGGCAGCTAGTAACTGGCAGTAGCAGGGCTTGACAGCAAGCAGTCGTTGCTTTAAGGTCTTCAGATGCCACAGGCTAGGCATCTAGATGATCAAGGCCACTTGACACATGAAATGCCAATTTAGAAATACCCACCTTGCATCTAGGTGTGAGGCTGTAATCCTAGCGCTCCGTCGAGTGCTTCGCATCCCTCACAAGTTCACAGGTTCAGGGCCAGTTGGGGCTACAAAGACTTGCCTCAAATAAGACAAAACAAACAAGGTGAACTGGGAGCGTACTTACCTAATGTATACCAGGTCCTGAATTCAATTCCCACGTACATGCGCACATGCTCACACACACACACACACACACACACACACACACAATTTCAATTTGTTACCCTGTGCGCTTAAAGGTCTAGGAGGCAGACAGCCTGCAGGTGACTGGCCTTGAATCGTGGCGTGTTTTAAAGTCACAGCAGCAGCACAGTGCGTGGGTTCAAATCCTAGACCTGCTGAGTATTGACTGTTACTATTCGTTCCTTAGTAAGCCACTTGAATAATCTTTGCCTCAGTTTCCTCCTGCGTGAAATAGGGGGCAAGAACAGTACTTTCCTCTGAGGTTTTCTACGCGTAGCACAGACACGGTTGCTCTAAAGACTTGCTTCGCTGACACAAGCCATCCCACTCCATGCCAGGACCGGTGCTTGGCCCTGTGATGTGCACAGGTGAGTGGAAATGGAGCCCAGGCCACAGAAGCACTGTCTTTTATAGTGTGACTTTGAACTCTGTAGTGGGCTCCTTTAGAGCCGCTGACTGTCCACCCAATGGCAGAATCCGGGCTCCAGCTTGGCTGCTCCCCAACTCAGAGAGCGGCGGCTGGAAGAGAGTAGCTCAGGGCAGCGCGTGTTTCCCGGGGTATAACAGGTGGCGCTTGCCTTTCAGGTGAGCTGCTATCCATCAGAATGGATACCCAAACTGTGATGCTTTTGGCTCATAAACTATACACATCCTTAAGTTATAGACAATCATATACTCTCTAGCTTGGAAATTAAATTTTACTTAGTGAATTTTTAGAGTATGCCTTTTATCAATCGCAAGAAATTTGGGGAGGAAAGAAAGCCAATTGGAGAAAATAAAAATCACCCGTCACTCCATCACCCAGAGGCAGCTGCAGCTCACTTCCTCCCAGCCCTCCCACATACATTTTTAGCACAGTTGAGATCATACTGTATAATCAATTTTGTATCTTGCCTTTCAGAAATGTGAATTTAAAAGTCAAGCACCCAGGAACCCCAGCTATCTCATCAACACTTCAGATGCCTCAGAAGGGCATTGGAATTTAAAAAAAAAAAATTGATTCTCCAAATCTCCCCCACTCCGAGCGCACACTTCTCTTCTGACCACGTGAGATTCACAGCAGAATACACACGATATAGACACATCCCCCGAAGTGTAATAGATTTGAATTGCACACAAGTTGGTGAATGAATGTCTAAATAATTAGGAGGTAATTAATTTAAAATAGTGGAAGATGAGAGAGGTTTGAAGCTACAGACGTCTGCAAGCCAGCCTTTCTAAAGCAGCTGAGGGACAGAAGTGTCCGGATGATGGCTAGAGCCAGCTGGTCCCAGAGGGCCTCACCTGATAGGTACCAGGCCATCCAGACATGTCAATTTCAGTGTATGGTTCTTGTGATCCAAAGGCCTCCTGATTGCTTAAGCAAAAACACTGATGAAAAACTTAATTAAGTATTCAAGTGCTTCAGCACGCAATCCAGGTTCAAATTCAAGGCTTGCTGCTTACCTCGTAGACTGTAAGCAAATTATTCAGTCTCTCTGATCCTTAGCCTTCTGACTATAAACAGAGATGATGCTAATACTGTATCATAATGTTATTATAATAATTGATTCAATCTGTGTATTTGAATTGTTTTAGATACACAGTAAAGTATCAGTAAATGTTAGGTCTTGCTACCTGGGAAGTCACGTCTCCTAGAAAAATGGCTTTCCCTTAGTGTGTGTGTGTGTGTGTGTGTGTGTGTGTGTACATTCATATGCCTGTAAGTGCCTGTGTGAGTTTGTGAGTGTGCATACATGTGTGTGGAGGCCAGAGGACAGCTTCGGGTGTCATTCCTCCAGTGGTATCTACTCATTTTTTTTTTTTTGAGACAAGGTCTCTCTTTAGCCAGGAACACACTGAGTATTAGGTGAGCCCCAGGGCTCCATCCGTGTCTGGAATAGAAGCACATGCCACCAAGCCCAGCTTTTCATGGGTTCTGAGGATTCAACCTGGGTCCTCACGAATGCACGGGCAAGCACTCTATAGATTAAGCCATCACCCCTTCTGCATATTTTGACTGTGATTCAGTAAGAAATAAATTTAAAATTACAAGCATGTCCTGCATACATGCTATAGGTGTATCTCTATGTATATGTATGTACACAGATACACACATGAACATGCATACATACACACCAACACACATACTGAACACAAATACTCTTGAATACACAGGCCTACGAACACACTCTCATAACACACACCACACACACACACACACACACACACACACACACACAGCATTTCATGACACACTGGGTATTCAATCCAAATGGGAAATCCATCCTTCTTATTTTGTTTCATTTTTGGAAACGCCAGTTGCCTTTCACTACAGTGATTTTTGAGTCTCACTCCTGGATCTCAGTCAGCAGTCTGAAAACCACCGGCAGAAAGGTAAGCCTACAGATTTGGATGTCAGAACGACTCAGGAGCAAATCTCAGCTCTGCTGCTTGTTCCTTGTGTAGCCCCCCAATGTGGTTTCCTTATCTGTAAGTGACAGTTATGTCCGAGACGGTTTAGTGTAGGGCCCAAGACCTGGTACTTAGTAGGTTCTCAGTAAGTTGGAGCTTTTGCAATTTATCTGCTTTCTTATGCAAACAGGGCTTGGAGACAATCTTGCCTCCATTACCAATGCCTCTGGGACCTCCAAATGCAATTACCATGAGGCTTTGTCTCAGGAGTTAGTATGGAAGCAGCTTCCGAGGTCTGTGATACCCTCACTTAACAGCGTGCTTCCAAGGCCCGCTATTTGGATTTGATTTTTTAAAGTACTTCCTTTATTTTAATTCAGACCCCAGGGACCTAGAAAGTACACCGCTGCTTTTTCCCAATAAAAATCAGACCAGCAATAAGCATATTGCATTTAAACCAGGGAAGCTGGGCACGCCTTCAAAGGACACCGCATTAGGACTTGGCTGGCTCCCAGCCTGTTTCCCTGGAGGAAACAGGAAGTCCTGCCGTAGCCTTGCGGGCTGGTCGTCTGAAAGCAGCCCCGACTGTGACAAGCTCTTTTAGGACTGGGCCAAAAGCATGCTTAGAGGGGCAGAGAGATTGTCTGAGTGCTAGAATGTCGCATGGGGACTCACCTCTTACAATTCATACCCTGCCTTGGGAACCCCAAGGCGGCAGGGGCACCCAACCCTCTTGCTCCTGAGCCTGACCTACAAGACCTTCTCGTCTTCAATTATCAGAGGCCTGCTAATTCCGGGACACTTGGAAGACTGCTGTAGTCACAAAAGTGATATCAGTAGCAACAAGAGTTTTTAAGAGCAGGAAGCAAGTCTTTCTGCAAGATAGCCAGGCACCATTTCACGTACATTCTATTGTCTCTCTGTGTATGTAAAATAAAGGTGGTCTTACTCCACACAGCTACTTAAAAGAATAGAATATGTGGACACACATAAAAATAGACAATCTGTGGCTTAGATCGTCACAAAGGCAGTTTAACAAAAATACACATACATTGTATGTACAATGTGCACGTATGCAGAAATGGTCAAAGAAATTTTGCCTGTGAGTCTACAGTCAGCACACCTGAAGACCAGAAATGGTTCTCTACAGAGCGATTACAGTCACTAGCGGAGAAGCTGCTTCCCTGACAGGGATGAGCACAGACAGCACTGTGTGTCCAGGCCCCGTGACAGTGCGACCAGAAGGATCAGAAGCCGCACAGCCACTGCCTGGCTTAGAAGGTGTGAATGATCCTGCAGAGGCTGATTTCCATTGTAAGCGCTGTCTCGGGAAAAGATGATGGTTCACCACCTGCAGGGAGTGCTACCACGGCCAGATGGAAAGGGAGGCCAAGGAAAAGAAAACCATTGAGAAGCACTTTGCGGGCCAGCTGCAGCCCCACAGCGCCCAGGCCTGTCCAGGGGCCACTGCCAGAGGGGCGGGAGCAGGAAGCTCACTTGAGCCCAGGACTTGAAAGCCAGCCTGGGCAATGCCTGTGAGATAAACAAGAGAAAAGCAGAGTACAAGTCCTGGTAAGGAATGACTTTTATAAACTCCATCTATAATATTCTGTCAAATCAAATATACTGTGTACTTAATTATTTAATAATGAAAGTAAAAATCACTTGTTGTTAGGTTTGGTTTTTTGTTGTTGCTGCTGGGTTTTTGTTGTTGGTTGGTTGTTTTTGAGACAAGGTCTCTGTATGTAGCCCTGGCTGTTCTGGATCTCACTGTGTAGACCAGGCTGGCCTCCAACTCAGAGATCTGTATGTCACTGCTTCCAATGTACTGGGATTAAAAGTGTACATAACCATGTCTGGCCATTGTAGTTGCTGTTCTATTGTTGTGTTTGAGATAAGATCTCTATGTAGTCTAGGCTAGCCCTGAACTGGTGGTCCTCCTGGCTTCATCTCCCAAGTGTTGGATTACAATGGTAGTGTATACTACCGGGCTTGACTGTTACACTATTTTTAATTTTATTTTGCCGATTCTGATTTATATGTGAAATTCCAAAGAAACTGTAGTATCATGCTTATAGCACTAAATATATATTTTATGTAAGGTCTTTCTTTTCCATTTTCAGGTAAAAGGGACACTTTTGACAAATCCAATATGATGGCATTTGAAATCTACACTCCAGTAGAGCCGCAGGATACATTATATTTAATAAAGTTTTTTTATGTTTCATTATTTCTCACCACACACCATAACCCTAGCTCCCACCCTGATGTGTTTTCCTATCCCAGTTTCTCCTTTGAAGTTTAGATATAAATTTCAGAAACATTGCTAATGTAAAATAAGTCAGAGTCTAGTTCATCTGGGTTTTTACTCTGGCTCTCTCTCTCTCTCCCTCTCTCCCTCTCTCCCTCTCTCCCTCTCTCCCTCTCTCCCTCTCTCCCTCTCTCCTTCTCTCCCTCTCTCCCTCTCTCCCTCTCTCCTTCTCTCCCTCTCTCCCTCCCCCTCTCTCCCCCTCTCTCTTTGTCTCTGTCTGTCTGTCTCTGTCTGTCTGTCTCTGCCTGTCTGTCTATCTGTCTGTCTGTCTGTGTCTCTCTCAATCTCTGTGTGTGTGTGTGTGTGTGTGTGTGTGTGTGTGTGTGTGTGTGTAAGCCTCCCCTCCGCTCACGCTCTAGGGTTGTACTGATGTGAGTTTCCCCAGTGTTGACACTAAGAGCTTCCTGAGTGTGGCGTCCTTACGTCACACCCCAGCCTCAGCTCCTGTCTGGACTCTGCACTGTGTGCTGGATGCCACCAGCAAGAAGCCCTCAACTAGGGACTGCGAACTTGGTTGGAGATAGAAAGAGCGGGAGGGCACGTCAGAGGTAGCAGTGGAAGGAAAGATCTGGATAGAGGCTCTTAGACGGAGAAAGGTGACAGCCCAGGAGGCGGGGATCCTCTCAGAACTCTGTCATGGGAGAGAGTGAGAACGGCTGGTCTGGAAGTGGTGGCTGAGGCTGAGGCAGAAGCATCACCACAAAGTGAGGTCCAGGCTAGTGTGGGATACAGAGTAGGGTCAGAAAAACAAAACAAGCGAATGAATAAAATGGGGGCAGGGAGCACAAATCAAAGCCAGCAGGTAGAGTGGGGAGAGGGAGACAATGGAAGACGCCTACTCGGACCTCAGTCTCCAGCCCACAGGAAGCGTGAGCTTCCCCGGTCTCTATGGGGAGACAAGGAGCTCCCTCAAGGAGTTCTCAAGCTGAACAAGGTAGTCCATGCCAAGCACTTAGAGAAGTGTACGGGACGCTTCTACGTAGTCTGTAACAACAATTACTGTGACCTTACTGATGCTTTATTTTATGTATGTATGTATGTATGCATGCATGCATGTATGTATTTGTTCATCGAGACAGACTCTCACCATGCAGCCCAGGCTGACCTAGAACTCACTATGTAGCCCAGGTTATCCTCAAACGTACCTTCTTGTGACCTCAACTTTCCAAGAGCTAAAATTACAGGTGTGCACCACCGTACCCTTGCTTGGCGTTGTTTTTATTGCCGGAGCTGTTTGATGCCACTGTGCGCCTCCACCCTATGTGAATAAGCAGGAGTTCCAAGATTTGCCACCCGGATAAGACACTGCAAATGTGAGTCTTGGGGTTCAGGAAGGGTCACTTCTCCAAAAGCCCTGGATTCGACTTCGATCTGTTACAAACCAGACACACCAGAGGAACGAACACACATCCCTATCTCCATCTCGGGGCTCGAGGGACCAGCCTCAGTGTCTGACGCTCTTGTATCCAGAGAGAGACCATGCCAGTTCCAGAAAGAACTCTGGCCTTGGTCCAGCTCAGAGGAGCAAGGAAAGCGTTCAACCCCTGCTAGCCACCGGCCAAGGTGATGAGATGGCTTATGATAGCCACTGCTCTGCTTGTAAGGTGTGACAATGAGTCAATCCACACTTCGGAGTGCACAGGAGCAAATGCAGTCAGCTAGTGTCAAGCAAGTCGGTCTGGCTGTGGAGGGCCAGTTCGTGTCTGTGGAAGGCACAAGGCCAATGTGGGAGCAGCTCTTTGAAGATCCCAAGAGAGGAAGGTTTGCAAGGCCCGGGGATGGGAGTCAGGAGTGCAGCACGAGACGCCCGAGCTCCCATGTGCTCCGAATCAGTTTGTAATTCTGGAGGCCGAGCTCGCTCTCCGACCATGCAGACCTGAGCCCTAGAGAGGAGGTGGCGGCAGAAAGGAGCTTCAGTGTAATGCACGGAGAGGACCACAGAGAGACATCAAGACTCGTGGTAGCTTTCCCGGGGCTCAGGACAAACCAAACCCAGATGGCAGCAGCACCGTGGTAGGGGCTCTGGGACTGTGCGTGTGCGAGCATCGCCTTGGTTTTCTCGGGTTACCTTCCGCACAAGTGTGAGAGGAGCTGGGGACAATTCAAAGTCAGCGACAGGAACCTGCACCTACGGTGATAAGCAGACTAGCAGCACTCACACTCTGCTCATTAATAAATTAACTAGTTAATTAATTAAGTGATATTTTACTGATTACCTGACTTGGTGATTAATTTTATGTCTCAACCAGTCTGGGGCACGGAGTGTCTAGACATTGGTCAGATATTCAGGGTGTGCCTGTGAGGGGGAGGTTTAACAAGTGGACTGACTGAGCTGCCCCCACCCCAAGGCAGGCAGGACTGTTACTAGAAGCTGTGGTTACGAAGAAACTGCCCACCAAACTGGCTTGAGCTCTTCCCCTGCCCTCAGGCTGCCTCTCACGCCTCACTCTCATATCTGGCCTCTGTCCTTGGACTAGAGGGACTTCACCAAGCACTTCCGGGTCTCCTGCTCACCAGTGCTAATCCTGGGTCTTCTGGGCATATGTGATTATAACTAATATCTCCCTGTCTCTAAATTTCTGTCTATCTGTCCGTCCCCACCCTTGGGTGGAGAGATGACTCAGCAGTTAAGGAGGACACACTGCTCTTCCAAAGGACCTGAATTTGAAATCCAGTACCTATACCAGGCAGTTCACAAGCGCCTGGAATTCCAACTCCAAGGGGAACCAACACCTCTGGTCTCCGTGGGTACCTGCACACTCACACACACACACACACACACACACACACACACACACAATTATGCGCACGCATAATTAAAGATAACAAAAATAAATAAACATCCTTCTCTCTTCCTCTCAGTCTCTGCTTTTGTTTTGTTTTGAGCATGGGTTTGGCTAGCCCCCACTGGCTAGGAACTCTCTATGTAAAACCAGGCTGGCCTTGAACTTACGCTCCTCCTGCCTCTCTCCTAAGCGCTGTGATTACAAGCATGTATCACTATGCCCGGCTTTGCAATGAGTCTTTTGGTACCCACACACTGTTGAGTGTACCTCACTAGTCCCTGGGGATCCCTGACAACGCACCAGCTCTGTGCCAGGCTATCCTATGCTAAAGTAGCATTGGCAGCAATCCCTTTGCAGCTGAGAGCAGAGAAGAAAGAGATAAGAGGAGGCTATGCCCCCGTGACAGATGGTGTTGAGTGCATGAGGGATTCGAGAGATAACTGGAAGTGTGGGGCGATCAAGAGAGTGGGGGTCCTAAAACAAAAGGCAAATGCCAGAGGCAATAAAGGAGAAGTTAATTAAGCCTAATAACATTGCACTTAAAACTCCATGGGACTATAGGCTAGAGAAGTATGTATGTGTGTGTGTGTGTGTATGTGTACACTTACACACATGTATGTATGTATCTACAGATTAGAACTAAACCAAGGCAATTAAATGCCAGATCCTTTGTAATAAATACTTTCCACTAGTCTCAAGAAGGGTGAAGACAAAGGCTTAAATTTTTTACTGAGGGTAGAAAATCATATTGACATGCAATGTTTGTACATGTGTGTCATCTGGGCTCAAACCATATATTAGGTACAGTAACCCAAACACAGACGCCCTCAACCTCTTTCGGTTTCTTGGAAAATCAGGCCTTGCTCACAGCAGTCCTGAGTTCTGGGCCTTGGGCATTGGGGTGGCTCAATCAGACAGAGCCCGTTGCAGAGGAAGCTGTGCTCTCAGCTCAATGTGTCTCTGCTGACTAGGCCAGAGCAAGCCTCTATCAAGGTGTGTGCTGGTTTTTGTTTGGTAAAGGACATGTTGTTCTAGAGCTCCAATAGACCAGAGCTCCTGACCAAACCAGCTTGAGCAGATTGGGAAAGCAAGTGACCAGGTTCCAGATACCACCACAAAGATCGTTATATATGCTCTTCCCAAACCTCCGAAGCTCTGAGGCCAACATTTCTCACATTCCCTGCCCACTATCCTAGCCCAGTTTCCTGGGCCAACTATGTAGGCTCTACCTCTCCTGTAAACACTGACTGTGGGACCTACCGTAGACTAGGAACTGGGGCTGACAGGAGGAATCCAGGCATGAACAAGACATGGAATTGTATACCACCAAGCCCTGGAAACCAGCTCGCTTTGTTTTAATCACAGAAAATGGAAAGGACAGAGGACAGGGACCTGGAGCACCATTCTTTCCTCGTTCGTCTGTCATTTCCCAAAGCTGGATGTTTGGATCATTAATTCCACTTGGCTTCCTTCCCTTCCATGAATAAGTTTGGAACACACCAAGAGAGAAGACATAGAACACAGATGCCCATCAGAACAGTAGCCTTGAAGGTGAGACACGTAGTTTCCTGGCACCTTACTTTAGGTTCCTCTTTCCTCATTCAGGGAACGGGCTGGCCGCTGTGTAACACCCCCCCCACCTTTTTTTTAGGGCAAATCATGTCCTGAAAGATTTGACTTAAGATCCTGACTTCATCCAACCTTGGGGGTGGAGTCAAGAAAATACAGGAAAGGTAGAACTAAGCACTTTCAGTTCCTTCTCTGAAATGTACCCATTAGATAAGTCACTTCCTTAGGGGCTTGTTAGTGACAACGGATGTATGAAGACCAGTGCCCTGCTTCAGCTGGCATCTCTGCACTCAAAACGCAGGGCAGCGCCTGGAGAGACAGGCCCAGCTGTTAGACACACCCATTTGGTAGCTCACAACTTCCTGTAACGCCCACACTAAGGGTTTGGATACCCTCTCCCTGTGGACTTCTATGTGCATGAGATGCACATTCATACGCGCCCAGGTGTACACATACACACACTCATACACACACATCACACATCACACACACCCCTACACCTACCCAGACAGAAGAACCTGTCTCAACCATAATGGCTTAGTTGCTTTTCAAGTACAGAGAGAATTTACAAACAATTTCTTAGACATTAAAGGATGGAGAGAGAGGAGAGGAAAATAAAATAAAATAAAAGGTCTAGCTAGCATCCTGTTCAGAATGGATTAAAAAGAAGCCAGGAGTCAAGTAGTCTCCCCCTGAGCTATGACTGTGGGTTCTCTCTCTCTTCTTTCTGCCATTTCATGTGCATTCAGTACTCCACCCCCGGAGTGCAGCCTGTGATGCTGCTTGCTGTTTTCTGGTTCTCCTTCCAGGCACAAACTGGATTGCACAGAGCTGGTGGGTCTCAAGGCAGCCAGGTGACCTGCTCTGGTCAATGAGGTGTCAAGAGAGGTGACAAGTATCGCTTCTGGGCCAGAAGACTTAACTGTTTAGCCGCCACTGCCGTGCTCCCAAGCACCGTCCTCCCTGTGTGTGGTGATGGACAGTGTTCAAGGTGGTGAGTCCTCCCCTTCCCCCAGGACATTCGAGCACACAGACACAGCCTCCCATTGGCTCCTCATATATAGGTAGGCAAGAAGCAACCGCTACCATCACAAGACGTTAACATTTGAAAGCTCCTTGCTCCTGCAGCTTCGTGGGCTTATTTTGTCTGCTCTATCCATACTAAGTGAAAAAAAAAAAGTATGCATGTAAAGGATTTTTTTTTCCCTGATGTTTCCAAGGGCATCCTAGTTGACCATAGATGACACCAGTTCGCAGCAGACCCCAGATGTCCCAGCTCCGCCGCAGTCCTGTTCCCAGGCGGGTTTAAAGAGGAACCGCGCTCCGCTCCGTTCGGAGAGATTCGGCGGCGCCTTTGCATTAAACATCAGGCTGTTTCCTCTACCGCATGGCAGGTTTTCATCTCCTCTGAATAATTTTTTAGCAACTTGAGAAACTGCAATCCAAACATATAGTATTTTTGGCTGGAAATTAAAACACGTCACTTTTAAAACATAAGCAGCATGCCCTGAATGTTTATGGTAAAAAGCTCACTCCTGGCCAGACTGCAAAGCTCGCATTACCGAGAGGCAAACCCTGGAGCATGCTGGCGTTTGCGTCCCAGTTCGTCCTTCCCACACAGCGCCGTGGCTGTGAATCACGTCTCCTCTGGCACATGAACTTCCAGGCTTTCTGACTCCTTCCATATCAAAGAGGGACTGTCTAGAATTTTCCCTCCTTGTCAGGAGAAGCCTGCGGAAGTGGAAAGACAGGTTTCTGTCCACTGCCTGGGAGATCTGTTCTGAAGATGGCGCTTAGCTGGCAGGGATAGAGCAGGCAGAAGGCCCCGGGTTCTCCATCACCGCATCACCTAGGCGTGGCTGTGACTGCTTGTGATGTCTACAGGCAGGACGTGGAAGCAGGAGGGTCAGACACGCACAGTCAGCCTAGCTTTATAAGGCGTTTGAGGCCAGGCTGGGCTACGTGATTCTGGGTCTCTAGAACAAAACAAATGGAATTTCCAAAGATACTACCCAGAAGGCACAGACCACCTTCAACAAAGATGAACGATGGAGATGATGACGATGATGACGATGACGATGATGATGATGATGATGATGATGATGATGTTGATGGTCTTGGTGCCCTTGACATGAGTGACACACCCAGGGTAGCTGCCACAAAAGACAAGGGTCTTGGCCATCACACATTTCCACCCAAACCAAGAATATTCAGGATGCAGCAGGGAACTGTGGGAAACGATGATTCCTACCAGAATTAGCTCACTAGGAAAATACAATTTCAAGGCATTGCTTCTTTATGTGACTTCTTAAAGTGTTGCTGGGTGACAAAGCCAGGATTCTCTTATCAAAATGAAATCTGTAGAATACAATTTTCTGCTCAAACAATGTGGTTTATACAAAGCGCCACCCTTGCGTGTCAGATGAGGGAATATAAAACTCTTCTATAATGGATATATTGTTTGCACACAAAAAAACCTTATGAATCTATGTTTCATGCCAGGCCTCATTTGCCGTCTTCGGGAAAAGGGGGAAAACTCTCTTGTCTCCAGTAGAAACTCCCAAAGAGAGTTTAACATCATAGTTACTGTCCCTTTGTTTTTTAACGAAATGTCAGAAAGCTGCGTGCACCTCCTTATCGGGTAGGACTCCAACCAAGTCCCTGGCAGAGAAGACCCGAACAGTAGTCAACACCGATCCTTCACAGTGGGTCAAGATGACCCAAATCTCTCTCCGTGGTGAGTTCTGTGCTGCAGAGATGTCCTGAGTGCTTGCTAAGGACTCTGCACTGTGATATCACCAGGAAGAGTCCTGATGGTCTCCTCATCTAACACTTTGAGGAAAAGTGCACATAAACATACATGTGTTACATATATAAACATATATTTGCATACAATATTCCACGTACACAGTGTTTTTGGAAAGGCCATGATTATTTGAGAGGCATGGAAATAAAGGCCTACTTCCGGGGGACGGGGTTTAATTTGACATGAATGGACAATCTGCCTTAAGGAAATACAGGAGAGTGTGAGGAGGAGGAGGAAGAGGAGGCAGAAACACAACCTGGCTTCAACCAGTGAACTACAACTGCTGGGTAGACTTGTAATGGCTTAGCTCACAGCTCCTGTGGACACCCGGGCCCGTCAACAGTCAGCCTTCTCCTCCTGTGCCCCTCCTTATTTTCTGTTATGGTTTGCATGTGAAATGTCCCCGTGGAGTTATGTGGGAACACTTGTGTGAACACTTGGTCCACAGCTGGTACTTCTGCTTCAGGGAGGCTGTGGAATCCTTGGGAGGTAAACCTAGTCAGAGAAAACAGGTCACGGTAAGTCAGGCCTTGGGGTTTAGAGTCCGGCCCTGCTTCCTGTGCTATCCCTGCTTCCTGAATTATAGCCCCAAATTGCCTCTGCCTCCAGACCTTTCCCGTTGTGAGGAAACCACAGGACAAAAGTTCTCCCACCCTCAAGTTGCCTTAGTCAAATACCCTGTCACGTCGTTGAGAAGAGTTAGCATAAGGAGAGAACTCTGAGGGGCGTGGAAAGAGTTGGTCATTCCTCCCCTGACCAGGCTCAGTGCGTCTGGGAAGGACTCATGAGGAGCTAACAGTTGGTGGATTCCAACCAGGTTAACGACAAGAAGATGGATCTTAGGGGTGAAGAAAGTGTGCCCTGTATTTGAGGCTTAACGAGTTTCAAGAATTCCAGTGACTTGTCAGACGGTGTGAAGGTGAGAGCCAAGGACCGGGCTGGGACTGGATTCAGGGAGAGCCCCTCGAGGCCCTTGCTCTTGTAAGGATCAGGAGTTTGTGCTTGTGCCACGGGAGGGCTGTGAGCTGAGACGTGGCCAGGACTGTGTATTTTAAAGACTTCCTCCAGCTGCTAGGTGGAGAATAGGCCTTGGAAATACAAGGCAAGAAGCAGTGATACGATCTAAGGGGCTGCTGCTGTGACCTAGGATAAGATGGTGACAACGGGGAGCAACTACGACACAGTTGAGGAGGAGAGGACGTCTGGGTATAATGTGCAAGTGACACCCATTCAACACACTCATTGGTGTGCAAACGGAAAGCAAGGAAGAATCCCGAATAACCCATGGCTTTTCGGGGTGAGCACACAGATGGGGCGACTTACTGAGAAACAGTGGCCGTGTATATGTGAATACTCAGGGCAGCACAGGGCAGGGCATGCTTTGCTGGAGAAGATCACGTTTTGCTTTGAGCATCGAAGCTTTCAGATAGCTACAGAGCCCTCCAAAAGAAACTGAAGTGGAGTCAGTATGTGATTCTCTGAGTCAAGAGCACAGAAAGGGCTAGGGAGCCATGTTTGGCATCATTAGCATATAGATGCTGTTCCACAGCAAGGACTGCATTGAGGTTACCTAAGGAAAGAGCCACCATGAAAGAGGCCCAAGAGCTGATCCTCAAGGGGTTCTGACGAGCCCTATGGATCAAGGGCAAGTCTTCAGTCTTTCCTTCTGCCCTGGCACTTGCAGGCCCCACGGCCGACAGGATAAACTGCGGGCAAGAACTGAACCTCCAAGACCATTTTGAAACTAATTTGAATACTGTATGTACATAATTAAAAACAGTTGGCCCCAAAGATTAATAACTCCTTCTACATCTTCCTTTGACAGGCGCTGTGATTTGCCGGGTGGGGCGGGCGGGGCGGGCGCGTTCTGAGTTGTTTAACACCTTCACGTTGCTTTAAGCAAAGTGTGGGGCGGCGACAGAAAATGCCACATTGCAGATGCCTGACTCAGGGACGGGACTCTGACTTCACGCCTCCGATCGAGGCAGAGACTCACTTCTGACGGAGGAAAAGTATTATAAAAATATATATGTAACACATATTCTATTCCTGATTTAGGTCTATAATCTTATGAGCCAGACTGTAATGAATAAAGTTATAATTAGCTGTAGATGAAGAACACGCAGCCGTGTTTTCTAGGGTGCACTTTAGGGCTCCGGTCCAATCTGCACATTTACAAGCTGTGCTATTCCCATCGACTTCCACAGACTCCACTCGGAGACAGAAGAGGCTGCATTATTGATTATAGAGGGTGCGTCTCGCTTATCTCTCTACTACACCCTGTGGGGTGTGCAAACGCAAGAGGAAGGAACAGCCAGGAAACCAGGAAAACACAACCTCATCCTCACGAAATCGTTCCCCAAATAGCAGCATGGATGTTTGATCTATGCCAGCAAACCTCTGGCATCTCACCCCCACCACTACCCGCTGCACGACTTATAGGTTTGAACTGGTTAGATATAGATTAACTTGAATTGCTGCCACGCGTGCTGTGAGACCCTAGGCAAGTCATTTCCCTTCTCTGGACCCCGGCTTTCCATCTGTGAAATGAAACATGGACCTGATGATCTTCACGGGTCTTTCTAGCTTTAACATGTGTTCTATCCGATGCAACCCAGAGCATGTCCCCAGGCAATTTCCTGAAGGACCAAGACCCTTACTGTCTAGGATCCTGGCCCCTACATATTTCTTCTATATGTTTGACGTAGTCTATAATAGCATGTTCTGAAGGTTTAATCATTGGTTCTTCGATGCAAACGCTCTAGTTTATAGTGTCTGCCAATTCCTGCAGTGTAAATGGTGGATCACAATACCAGCATGGTGTCACTGAAGACGGAGCTGGAAGGGAAGAGAACATTATGACTTCTCCTAACCAGTCAGCTTTCCAGACATGTGGGAGTAACTGCTCAGTTTCCTCCACTGCCCTGAACACATACTAGGTAGGGTCCAAAGCTATTGATGGTGGTAAGGATAGTGGCCTTTGGGCTTTTGTCTGGCAAACAAACAGCTACACACACACACACACACACACACACACACACACACACACGGAGTAGAGGAGAAAACACATACACTGGCATCCCTTTATTATAGGATGTCATTTCTATCAAATCAAAATCCCTTTATGACCCGTTAGGCTTTTAATCTGCAATGCAGCCCACCGGCTCTTGCCCTCAGGTTTTAGCAGGAGTTTGGCAGCTGCAGAGCCCTCACAATGTGGGGCTTGTCTAGTGGAAGAAAGGGAAGGCCACTGGGGGCCAGTCTTTGAACAGGATGCCCACCTCTTGTTCCTGCCCTAAGCTCTCTGCTTCTCGGTCCACACCATGTGAACAGCCCCAGACTTCAGTGGCCAAGGATGAAGCCAACACCCACTGCTGCGTTTCCCAACTACAACGAACTGAAATCCCCCCGAAGCGTGAGCCAAAATTAACCTTTATTCCTTCAAGTTGCTCCTTTCCTGTATTTGGCTCATGTGATTAACATAATTAATTAGCAGGAAATGCCTCCTTATAGACACTGATTGCATTCCTATTACATATACTGGGAGGAGTCAGAGCTTTGACCTATGAGGAGACACAATACACAGTTCACTCTAATGGACTTACTGTATGTAACACGCCTGCTCTGGGGTGTTAGTTGGTAGCAGTTAACTGCTTTGACTGTTTTTACGATGTCTTTGTTTTTATGTGTATGGGTGTTTTGCCTGAGTGTCTGTCTAGGTACCATGTGAGTATAGAGGTCAGGATGGGGCATCGGATGTCCTGGGAGTGGAGTTACAGAGGGTATTAGCTACCATGTGGGTGCTGGGAATTGAGCCTGGGTCCCCTGGAAGAACAGCCAGTGCTCTTAACTGCTGAGCCTTCTCTTTCTCCAGCCCCAGTTTGTTTGTGTGTGTGTTTTTTTTTAAAGATGTCAGTCCGTTTGATTTGACCCACAGAGCTAAGCATAACAACCAGAGAAGAAAATGATAACTTTGCCACAGAGGACTTACTTTGTACCAACAAATGCCTAGTCCGACGCAGTTCAATCTAGTGGCTGATCTTTAAAGTCTGTCTGGGAGTTGGCATCCTTTGCCCATTGAGCCATCAACCCAAAGTTTTAAGTTTGTAGGGACACATTTGGTTTCCAGCATGTGCTTGCTCTCCTGAGCCCACAGTTAGTGACTTAGCTGGCCTGAGAGCTTCCTGTATCTGGCCTCCCGGGTTGAGTCTAACCTTCCAGTTCCTGGGCAAGACAACCCCGAAGTCTGTTGCTCCTCCTAACCCAGCCCCACTCTCCTAGCTTGCTCTCTACCGCGATGACAAAGCACTGTGACCCAAAGCAACTTGGGGAAGAAAGGCTTTATTTCAGCTTACAGATCCACATCACAGTCCATGGAAGGGAGTCACAGCAGAACTCAAAGCAGGAACCTGGAAGCAGGAACTGAAGCAGAAGCCATGGAAGAATGCCTCTTACCAGCTGGTTTCTCCTGGTTTGCTCAGTTTGCTTTCTTACAGACCCTAGGACTTCCTACTCAGGGTAGCACAATAGAGTGGACCCTCCCACGTCAATCATTAATCAGGACAATGCCCCCACAGACTTGCCTAAAGGCCAATCTTACAGAGACGTTTTCCCAGTTGAGGCTCCCTCTGCTCAGATGACTCTAGCTTGTGCCAGGACGCCCACTAACTCTGTAAGTCCTCTATAAGGAACAATGTTGGCAGAGAGGACAAAGATGGAAGAAAGGGACTGTGCACTTCTTGAGCTCTCCCTAGTGGGCAGCCATGGTACTAGGTCCATCTCCAAGAAAGTCTCCCAGAGACCCTGGGAGATGTTCTACCAGTGAGCGGACTAACACCTTGGGCTTGTTGCCAGTCCAGGGGCACAGACTGGAAAAAGGCAGGGGAGCTGGCGTTCAAGGTTAGTTCCATGTTATTGCAGAATTCCTCCAGTGGAATCAAGAATCAAGAATCTTGAGCATCCGACCTGATCTCGGAACACCAGCCCCGAGACTCACATCTGAGCAGGGATCTGA